>JAKLLW010000055.1:0-68074 GCA_022814695.1 Neocatenulostroma microsporum
TAAAGCTTTACTATTATAACTTAGCGCCGGAGGCTCGCGATTAATAACTATATTAGATACTATTACCGGATCGAAGCCGGAGACTATCTATACTATTATCTACTTACTAGCTAGCTCTAGAGGGCCCTTAAGCGTTTACGACGTCGATACTATTAAGGTATTACTCGACCGTTAGAGGCGCGTACTAGAATATCCGATAAATCGACTCCTTAAACCCCTCCTTATACTATATATATACTAGATAGTTCTATAAGAGGATAGATATAATATAGTAGGCTCCGATAGGCTAGTAGCTACTCTAGAGGCCCTTAGTAAAGTACGTATACGTCTAGAACTTATAATTAGTACTAAATACTATCTTAATACTAATATAGCTTAAGAAGTAGAAGTAATTAGTACGGCGGCTCTTATTAGATAGGAATCGCTAGCCTCTACGAGTACGGAAGGGGTCGATAATACTATAGTAATTCTAGTAAGTACTATCGCTATATAGAAAGAGATTACGCTTACTAGCGAAGAGCTCTTATAGCCGTACGGCTATACTAGATTGCTACTAAATAAGAAGGTCGTTATCCGGACTAAGATAAGACTTCGTTACCTAAATAACGATTCTATTTAGTACCGTAGAGTACTATAGTTTCTAACCGTTCGCTCTATAGTAACTAGAGTACGTAGTAAGCTATATATACCGATCTAATAGCCGACAAAACTCTATAAAAGTACTATCTATAAAGCCCTATAACGAATCCGTACTATAGCCTACGCTATAAGCCTTCCGAGTATACCTTCTAAAGGTATTATAGTTATTAATAGCTAGCTACTAATAGATAAAATCGCCCTAGATCTCGTATAGTAACTCGATTATATCGTTAAAGACGTACAATATCTAAGCGTACCCTCTACTAGTCTTATTTCTGAGCTAGTAGTACCGAGCTAGATACGCTAATCGTAAGTATATAAACTATAGAGTATATACTAGCTCGGCGACGTAATAGTAGCCTAGCGACGTCTTAAACTTTAGCTATTCTTTACTAAGAAGTAGCGGAGCTAGCCGCTATAGCTACTTAATAGTAAACCGGATATCGAGCTATATATTATAAGAGTCTTACTAATTAAGATTCTAGACGAAGTACTAATATTTATAGTCTATATAATCGCTAGGTATAATTAGCCCTCTTATACCTTACTAGACGTCCTTAAGCTCCTACTCTTCTTATTCCTATATTAGTATAAGAAAGAACAATAGTATAAGGTCTAATTCTTCCTATACTTCGTCTAAATCTATAGTATACTAGTATTTACTTTACTACGCGTAGTTATACGCTTATATTATATAAGTTAAGACGAAACCCCTTATGCGTAAGAGCTACCGAAGATTACAAATCAAACTTTACTGCCGAAGCCACTAGTACCACGCTAGCCGACCGACCAAACCCCTTCGAGCGTGTGTTAAGATCACTGTTTGCAGACGGTAAACATGCTTTGATACAGTACAGCCCTATGCCCTCGACTAGATCTCGCTTGAAGCGAGCCGAAGATAGATCTTCCCTACCGTACAGGGGACCCCCGGAATGCCAAGGGAAGAGGCAGGGATCGCTACACATTCTCTCCGGAGTGTCCACTTCGTTTCCATTTGCTACTCAGTTACCTACCCAACGGATCGAGTAGGAACGCCGGCGTGTTGCGACTTCCCTTTGTACAGTGATGGGGCAAAGCGCATAGCATACTCTTCGAGGCTTAACTTGTAATTTGACACCGGACCGAAGAACCCCCTTCGTGATCCACGTGGAACAAATCCCAGATCAGAGCAACACTCTGCCCTTGGGCAGCGCAACGATGTCTTCTCTGGAAGCGAACCGGTGAAAACTTCCTGATGTGTGCTGGTATACCCGGAAAAGATGCCAGATACCATCTCAGCTCCCTCGCTCTCGCTGCAAGTTCCAATGAGGGTACGGATCCATCGTCACCCTTCCATGCGACCTAAGCAAGATGAGTATCATGTGGACTGTCGGATACGACTCGCGAGCCAACCACACTGGTGAGGATCATTGATGAGGACCCGAGGACCCATCTTGGCCATGTCTCACGCTTGTATATGTCTGGTGAGCTCTGCGCGGATGGCCATGAGACCACACGGGCATGGCGTTCCTCCTGCCCAAGGAGTTGATATAAAGTAGGTCGAGAGTCCTACATCATGGTCCCCATCCGCTTCCATACACACAGAACAACTACAACGAGTGACACAAAATGGGTCACCAACACGGCGTCAGTGCCGTTCTACGATCATTGCTCTTGCTACCTGCCGTGATAGAAGCTCGGGCTGTATTCTCACACTACATGGTATGTCGACCATTGCAGTTTCTGCGCAGGCATCTATTGACCTCGAGCTCAGGTTGGCACAATCACTTCGGCACATGCTGTACAAGATGTACAGGATGCGAAGGCTATGGGGTAAGTCCACTCCTCAAGGTGCCCATTCAGGTTACGAGTAGCTAAAACGCTATCCCATCCGCAGTATCGATGCTTTCGCACTCAACATCGGGGATCCCTACGGTGACTTCACAACCCAAGCGCTCGAATATCTCTTCGCTGCCGCGGAAGCCAATGATTTCGGACTCTATTTCAGTATGGACCTGTACGCCCAAGGCGACCTTTGCTATTCGACAAACACGGCATGTGATGGGCCATCCGACTTCAACGACATCATCAAGAAGTACGCTCAGAGCTCCTCCGCCTACTACACGTACAATGGCCTGCCCGTTATCAGCACCTTTAGTGCCGCTGATCTGCAGGCCACCAACATCTCAGACTGGAGAGACTCACTTGGCTTTGACATTTTCTTCATCCCAGATTTCGACCAGACTGCTGGCTACTGGGACAACAGCGACGATTGGTGGAGCTATTGGGGCCCTGTCGTGGACGGCTTGATGAGCTGGGAGTCTGCTTGGCCTGTCATTGGTGCGACAGATGACGGCAGTGTTGATTCCGCTGATGCCGGCAGCGGCCCTGACAACTCCGCTTCGGGATCAGACGTGAAGGTCATGAAGGGTGCGACTGCACATAGCAAGCCCTACATGATTTGTACGTTGAAGAATCTTGAGACCGTATGACAGTATCTGACTTCTACTTAGCCCTCAGTACCTGTCAATACAAGGACTCGGTGAGCATTTCCACCCTTTATCAAAGATAGACGACTGACCACGAATGATAGTACGGTACCAACATCTACCGCCGCGGCGAGCTCAACTTCCCGAAACGCATGGAGAACATCCTGGGCATGAATCCCATGCCGGAATTTGTGCAGATTATCACTTGGGTGCGCCTCCCATTCCATGGACTTGTTGTAGTAAACTGACATTGTCCAGAACGACGGCCCCGAGGGCCATTACATCGGCAACTTGTGGTATGAGGCGAATAATGACACTCAACCGAACCACTACATGTATCCAGACGCCGCACCTCATACTTCCGCTCAAGGGCTTATCGCCTCATTCATCACGGCCTTTAAGAATGGAGAGCCCGCAACCAGTATAACGCCAGCAAGCGGCACCGCCGATGGTTTCATGTGGTACAAGACCATCTTCCAAAGCGCCACGTGCGCCAGTGATGGTGTCCAACAGTATTGTTAGTATCCCCTGTTGTCAAATCTCCGAGTCACTTATTGATGCTGGCATAATCGGTAGATAATTCTCCAAACGGTTCTGCATACGGTACAGATAAACTGCACTTCGCCGTAGTACTCAGCGAAGCCCAGACCATCACTCTACAAAGCGACGGGACTACCGTTGGCACTTTCCAGGGTTCCGCTGGTCTTAACTATGGCTCCTCGTCGAGTCTCAATCCTGGCGACCAAGTCATGCAGGTCGGATCTTCTTATGCCTCCGGTGGACGATGTGTCAACTCGGCCTGTCAAGACGACATCTACAACTTCAACCCACAACACGTTGGTTTGGATACCACTGGCACGAAGACATCATGCTGGGCGCCATATGGCTCAGGCTACGCTCATCTCGCTGACGACACTGTTCGGGGGGTGACCCATACGAACGTGGTGTCAGACTCTTCCTGCGCGAACATAGAGGGTAAGTGACGTGTCCGGCTAGGTCCTTTACGTGTGCGCTGATTTTCTGCAGGCGCCGGTGATCTTTCTCAAGGCTTCTGGGGCCCGCTCGACGTGCAGTCTCAGCTTTCCGGTGAGTCCCTCACACAGCTCTAAATCCATGCGCAATAGCAGCAGTGACTGACTTGTTCCTGTAGATTGGCTTGACTCATGGGACCCGGATGCCCATGGCTATGGGTGAGTGCCGGATGTGGCAAGACCTCGAGGTATAATGGAAGTCTGCTAACTCTGGTGCCTCTTGCTAGGTTTTTGGGTGACGTCGGCTTGACACTCGGCGTAGCACAATCACTCTCTTCAACATGTGAAGGATGGGACACAGAACCCGAAACGTGCGCCACCACAAATTGTGGGGACTTCACCGTAAGACCGCCCGGCCCATCCTCAGATGAAAAGCAATTCGACTGACCTACCTTTAAGAATGACGGTACCGATGCCGGCTCAGGATGGCCATACGCTGTTATAACCTCCGGAGAGAACTTCCATCAGGTGAGTAACGAGCAACTGACTACATTGAAGGTTCTCGGCTGACATTGCGTCGCTAGTGGCTGAAATCAATTTATGAAGCCGCAGAGAGCGGTAGGAACAGATGGTCAGGACAACAGGCTGACTTCGTGGACGAATGGTATCCTGCTAACACCACCTCATCATCGGAGTCGTGGATACTGGATGGCATAGCAATGGGTGTGAACATCTTGGCAGGAGTGGCGGGTGGGTTCGGACCGGAAGGCGTGGCTGCGGCTGCAGGCCTGTTGGCAGTCAGTGGCAGTCTGAACCTAGTCAAAGATAGTATCGCGTCACAGGATGCAGGTCTCACGGAACTACGGAATCTGGGGGAACTCGAAAAGTAAGTCTCCTCTCGCCGTCCTAACTTTGCATAGCTCCACTGACCAGACTTTTAGGCTGGTTAGCAAGTACGTCTTGGCAACTCAGAACTACGCCTCGGATACCGCAAAAGGTGTACTCGCCGACGGCACCTATGGCGGCTCCAGGGCAGATGACTGGCTGGCAGACGGAGCATTTGTGGATATACGAACCATCCCTATACTCGCACAAACGGATATCAACTTCGCTCAGATGTATTACACAACAATCATGGCTACGATGGTGAATTACGCCTGGGTACGTCAGCTTATCCTCATGTGTATGATCGAAGGGCCACTGACGCTAGCTAGTTGGCACAAAACACGTACATCGTAGAGTACCCTATGGCCCAAAGCGACTGTAAGTTCGGCCGGTGATACTGATACGGAGAAATTCGCTGACCTCACGTTTCGCAGTCGAGAATGCGGACATCCAATACGATAGCGGTGACTCTCGTTTGATATTGTGGCAGGACGGTATTGGGTACTTCCTTGTGTCGTATGTAACACCTCTGGAGCGAGATCGAGTTCTCGTGCTTGAGCTTAAGCTAATGCAATGCAGGTCGAGCGAGAACGGGGACAGTGAAGTAGTCATGAAGGATCCGCAGAACTGGGGGGTATGCGCACCCGTACCAGCAATCCTCAAAACATCACTGACCGGTGGACAGGCCCTTCCTGACTCCAGCAACCCTTGCGGAACCTGGCCTCCGACCGAGCTCGGGGAGTGCGATCTTCCGTTCGAGGCTCAAGACGTGATCAGGAGTAGCGTAGCCGCCTTCAACCAGTCCGGCACGACAAATCTCAACGCTAGTCTGGCGACGTCTGATATGTGGGCGAATCTGCTGGCCCTTGATCCCACGACTGCCAGCGCATCGGACTTGTTCTCTCTACCCGGATTCTTCAACATCCCTGTGTGTGTCATCGATACTGACACAGTCTCGCTCAGCAAGTTTCTTGGCTCATTCGAGGACAATGAGGGTCCCAGTGGAAACGGACACGGCCCTCCGTAAGCTATGATCACTCCGCCTACTATGTTCACGACGACTAATGTCTCTCGCAGGTTCTGTGCTTGTCAGAGCTTCAAAGACTCCAACGGCAAAACGCTTATGGACGTTATGCCGAACCTGCAGAAGTTCCTAGACTTAGGGTACACCACTTGCCCATACGACGATAGCTAAGGGGCGTCATGAGTCAGTGGGAAGACATCAAGATGGGTTGGAGGTGGGGTTTGAGGTGAACTGTTATTGTTGAGAGGTTCTAGCGACTACCTTCAGCATCGAAAAACGGCAGTGTGTACAGCGAGGTTGGGGTGAAGGCGAGCTGATTGCTTTGGTAAGGCAATTCGGCGGATACGGTTCGGCACAGCATGCGCCTGGCATTTCAGTTAATCCATTGGATAAGAATCAGTGACTTGTTGGTCCTGTCACAGTTCCGATTCATTGCCTACACTATACTCCTCTACTGTTTCCAGCCGACCAGGTGCTCTCTATTGTTGGTTGTACTGCTATGTTCTCTATTCGACTACCCATTCAAAACTACTTCCAGCCGCACTTCGGCTACCAGGCATTGCTTAGCACACACCTCCAAGATGGCCAGTGGGTCTCTAATAGTGGTGGTCTAATTGGCAAGGTATATGGAACGGCAGTGGTGAGCCTTCACTGACGGCCCCCCTGAGAAGCTGAGGAGATGACGCCAAAAATGTGCTTCCCGCTATTCTGACTTCATAGTAACAAAGGCAAAGAGAGGAGAAGTGAGGAGCGCGGAGGCTACGGAGACTGGATGCCTGCTTTTTTGCGTGGCCAGGTGAGCCAAGAGACTTATGTACTTGTGATGCAACACTAACGAGGTATCATTTGCACAAGATCCTCTCTCTACACAAGCATTACTGTTCCCGAAACACAGAACCATCGTGTCAAGCAAGCCTAGGCACCTTGCGAGACGCCTGCCCGCGATCGTGCTCCTCCTCCTCCTCCTCCTCCTCCTCCTCCTCCCCCTCTACGGCCGTGCGCTTGCGCGTAATGCCTCCACTCTGCCCTTCACCATTCGATCTGGCGGCTAACCGAGCTGAAGTGGGTGTGCGAGGAAGACGAAGCTGATCTGTCTCCGCACCAGTGGCACTATCTCCGTCCATCAATCTGGCTCCATCCGTACGGATACGCTGCATCTCTGCCTCGGTGTCTTCGTACCTCTGGACCTTCGCCGCGAGTCCAGACTTCTTGGCCTCTGCATCCTCAACCGCGGCACGACAGTCCGTCAGCTGCTGATCCTTCTCTTCCACGCTGACCTTCAGCTCTCCGATCGTACGCTCATGCCACTCGATCTGCTCTTTGCCGTCATCGACAGCACGCTTGTGATCACGGACCTGGCCGCGAAGATCGAGCAAGTCATCTTTCAGCCTGGCCTCCGAATCCTCCTTGTCCTTGCGCAGCTGACCGACAACTTTCTGCGCAAGCGAAAGCTCCCGACCCTTCTGGTCGTTCGCCAAACGCTGCTTCTCGAGCTGGCTCGCGAGGCTCGAAGCCTGATCTTTCGCCGACTGAGCCCCGCTACGCAGCTGCTTGGTGACATCCTGCTCTTCGGTGAGCCTGCGCAGGGCCTGGGCATTAGCGCTAGCCAGCCTGTCCGCCTGTCCCTGCAGCCCCTTGATATCCCCTTCGAGCAGCCCAAGCCCCTCCGCATCCTCCTTACCCTTCTGTTCCTTGGCAGCCAATGCTTGCTCAATCAGTGACAGAGCCAAGACCGCTTGTTCTGTCTCCTCCTTTGAGTCCTGAGCTTGCTTCCGCAACACAGTGATCTCCTTATCCATCGTCTCCGTCAAGATGTCTTCCTGGTCCCCATACTTCTTGTGCAGCTCAGTCAACTTGCGAGACGATTCAGCCTGGAGGTTAGCACGCTGGGTGTTGTAAGCATCCCGCACGTCCTTGCGTCTAATCAGGTTTGGGGTATTCGCTGTCTTGACTGAGGTTGCAGGCGGAGTCGGTGGGCCGTTTGGTGCCGGTGTGTTAGCCATCGTTGACGTTCCTGCCGCCGCGGAGTGAGGCATCGGTGGGTGGGAAGAGTACCGGAGCGCTGGAGTGTTGAAATTGGTTGCTCAGTTGAACGGTAGCCCGCACTGCTGAGCGGGTAGTACTTCACGTCAATAGAGTGTCGTGGTGGCGAGATGAATGACTGAGGGAGGCGATAGTCCTGCGCTGCTACCGCACTACTCTTTGGGTCGTATGTCTTGCGGGTACACTGTCGGTTGGTGGTGTAATGTATCCCTGAGTTCGCCGGTGGTCCTGCGCTGCTATGCTCTGTTGAGGTCAGACGAACTAATATAGACCACTTAGCTGAACGCCGTTTGCCGAGTGCGTATCGAAAGGTACAGCTGGCCGCTCATGAGACATGCATCCTGAAGAGAACCCTGCAGGTCTCAATGTGCATGTCTTACTGCAGGCTCCCGAGCCGCTATTATTACACCTACGTGTATCAGATTAGCAGACGTGATTCACAAAAGCCAGGAAGTCAGTGCCTGTGAAGCAGCAGTGATTGGTTCGTTTTTGATGTGGTCAAGAGGGAACAGAAGTAAGAACGTGTGATCTTATGTCCGAGCAGTTTGCCGTGCGCAGCAAGATATTGAGTGCTGAGCATACCTACTCGCTACCATGTCTGGCACTTCGCTATGGGCGCACAGTACATCTACTCGATGTAACGCACGTTGCGCGAAGCGTGCTTCTCCTAAGGCGGTCAGTGCGGTTCGATGACCACGCCTCAAAGCCACGGTGCACGCCATGCCCCATCAGTCCCATCGTCTCGTCATGTTCATCGTTCCCATTAGCTCACATCCCACTATCCTTCCCATGATAAGTGATGAACTTCTCCTGCAAGAACTCCTCAAGGCCCCATCCCGCATTCTGCCGTCCCCATCCCGAGCCTTTCACGCCACCCTGCGGTCCAGTCCAGCTGGTGAAGACCGAGATACTGTTGATGTGCACCTGTCCATACTCCAGTTCCCGACCCATCTTGATACCCCTCTCCATGTTATTTGTGTGAATCGTAGCGTTCAAACCGTAGCTGGAAGCATTCGCTATCCGCACCGCCTCCTCGTCGGAGTCAACGATGTACAAGGAGGCAGATGGTCCGAAGGTTTCTTCGTCGACGATCTTCATTGCGTCTTTACTCGTGTTCTTGTCGACGACGACGATAGATGGCTTGAGCCCGTTCTTGACAGCCATATCCGGCCCGCCCACAATGAACTCTGCACCCTTGTCCTTCGCTTCCTGGAGAATCGACTGCGCTTTCTCCGCAATACCTGCATGAACCGCGTGCCCACCGGACTCATTGCTCACGATCTTGACGAGTATCTCCTGAAATTGCTGTGCTACAGATTTGTGCACAATGATGCGTTCCGTGGAGAAACAAATCTGGCCGTGGTGAAGCGTTGCCCCCTTCGCTGCCAATACAGCGGCCTTCTGAAGGTTCGCGTCGTCCAAAACGATGGCTGGGCATTTGCCACCTAGCTCCATGAGCACAGGTTTGAGGTACTTGGCTGCCGTGGCGCCGATCATACGGCCTACGGCTGCAGAGCCGATGAATTCGATCTTCCGTATCCGTTCGTTGGCGATAAGGTGTTCCGTGACTTCCGCCGCGCTTTCGCGGTCACATTGGATTGAGTTGAGTACTCCGGGAGGTAGGCCGGCTTGATGGTAGATGTCTACAATTAGGCTATGAGTGAGCGGGCTCAGCTCGCTGGTTTTGAGCACGACACTGCATCCTGCTCCCAAAGCACTCGTGATAGCTCTCGTAGCTAGCACGAGCGCAGCATTCCATGGTGGGATCACCAAAACAGGTCCAACGGGTTCCTTGAAGACGAAGGCGAAGGTATCTGGTTTGTCTATCGTAGGAATCTCGCCTTTGATGTTGCTTACACAGCTCGCAATCTCCCTTAGGTAGCCGACGGTGGTGTTAATGTTGTTCATCGCCCAGGCTTGCTGACAGCTCGTCTCCTCTATTTGTGCCTTGACCAACTCGTCTTTCCTCTCCTCGAACAGATCAGCAGCCTTGATTATTGTGTTCCGTCTGGTGTTTGCGGATGCCCGTTTCCAGCCACTCCGGCCGGTGTAGAGTACTTCGCCGGAGAAGGCTTTCCAGGCTGTCTCGCAAGCTTCATCACAGGCGGCAAGGTCGGCGGAAGCGTAGTAGTGTATGGTTTCGTCGGAGATGGAGGACGTAACGGGTTTGACCCGATCTTCGTTGACTGGAAGCGCTTTGCCATTAATGAAGAGTGGGACGATTTGGCGGCCTTGAGAGTCTTTCGTGAGAGGCATTGTGGTCAAGGGCGGGAGCTGTAGGTCAGTGACAGGGAAGAGTAGTGCGAGTGTTGGGTATCCGGGGATATGCTCGCTGAAAGAGATGAGATGAATCGACTTCACCCAGGTCAGATACAAGACGAAAGCCACCCTACGAGAATTGAAATGAGTTGGAGGCCTCAAGATCACTCATCTACATTGCTGGTGTCTGCCGGACCCTCGACCGCTACGGATCCGTACAGCTCCCCACCTGCCTCCGACGATACTTCGCGTGCCTGCATCGGCACATGGAGTTGACGTGATAGGTGCAAGGGGCTGGAATCGAAGCCTGGAAATAGAAACCAGACGGAGCCACGCTCGGTACGCCTAAATAGGCAATGCGCGACGCTGTTACATTACCGTAGAAGCTTCCGCTTTGACCTTAAAGATCAAGCGCTACGATACTACGATAAGGACTAATCTTTAAGCTATTAGAATACTACTACTATATATTAAATAATAGCTAATAGGACCTCTAATCGAATCTATAGTACGATCGAAAACAATCTACGTTCTTAGAACGTTACCGCGGTACTCGAGGCCTATATAAAAAATCCTAGAGATCTAAATATTATCGAGGTCTAGTATCTTTAAACCTATATCTAAAACCTCGAAGTTTTACTTAACGATACTAATAAGAGGCTCTACTACTACGAAGAGCTTGTCGACTATTACGAAGAGGTTATCGATAGAGTAAACTAAGAAGTATAGAGAGCTACGTAAGTAGAAACCGACCCTCTAAGATAAGTAGAAGGTAAAGTATAACGATAATAGGCTTTAGAGAGAGAAAGTAATGCTATAGAAGGTTAGATTCTTTAAGTACTACGACGACACGTACTAGAAGTATAGTATACCTAATTATAGGCTGTTTTATAAGTAGTATAAGGAATAAGAGTAAGAGAATAAAGATCCGTACGTACTAGACTACTCTACTATATACGTCTAGCTCGATACTTACGAGCGTACCGGCTCTAAGCGTCGTACTAGCGGATTAACTAGTAATCGTAGCTATATAAGCTACTACTATAATCTTAAGCGCGTTGTTCGTAAGATAGCGATAGAAGAGAAGTAGATTCGTAAGAAGGATTAGAAGTAGTAGGCTTATTATACTAGCTACTACGAGAGTATACTATAGACGAGACTTAGACTCGCTATACCTTGTCTTATCTATATAAAGGAGCGCTTTAGTAAAAGGATATTAGACCTTAACGTTAAGAGGCGCGGCCGGTATAGTAACTAGTATAAGAACGAGATATTCGATTACTTCTAGGTCTTTATCTTATAGACTAACGAGAAACATATTAACCGCGTAATAGTACTATAGAAGTATATCTTCTATAAGGTTAGTAAAGAGAAGGTAGCTAATAAGGAGAATAAATAATACCCCTATATTAATAATAACTATCCGTTATATATTGCCGCTAGCGTATTATAGTAGTATCTCTCTAATCTAATCTTCTACTACAACAAGTACTAGACTAGTAGTAACTAGTAGTAGTAGTAGTAGTAAAGTAAGCGACTACTATAGCTAAGGAATAAGACTAAAGCTAAGTACTTTACGAGTAAAAAGTATCTCTATTAGTAATCGACCGAGCCGGTTTAGTATAAGAAGAAAGGGAATACTATAACTAACGAGTACTATACCGAGAAGGTACTACTAAAGTACTACGACTAGATAGATAAGCTCTATAACGCGCTTTACTATAAGGTATACCTTAAAGAAGATAGTAACCCTTTATATAGTATATATAGCGACGGTAATAACAAGGCTTAGATCTACCGTAACTAATACCGTATCCGTACTTACTAGTATCTAGTACAATCTCTAGATCTATTACTAATCGAGGGTATCTAGCTACTTCTTAACGAGCGTATTAAGAAGATCTACGGTAAGGAGATCTATAATATAAGTCTTCTAGTCTTTAAGGATACTATTATCGTAGCTTAGTATACGATTTAAGCGAATCTAGAGTTATACCGTAAGCGTATCCGTAATATACTATAGCGTTACTAGTAATTAGCTAAGGAGCCTATAGAACGACTAAAGAGTAAAGTTTAGTAATTTTAGAGTAACGGTACGGTCGATAGGAGTACCCGGAGGCCTCCTTAGTAGCCTTACGATTGTAAACTAGTACTAAGACTATTACTACTACTATTAAGATCTAATAGTATAGTAATAATACCTTAGTTTCGTAAATTTTGCCTATACTAGTAAACATACGGCAGGTACCGGTAGAGTGGCAGAAAAGTGTTTTAATACCAAGCACGGAGATGCGCTAACAAATTTGGTAGTGATCTCTAGACCGTGCACCGTTCTATTTCCAGGCTTCGATTCCAGCCCCTTGGGTGCAGGTGTTTGTGCCGCAGGACCCGAAGGAAGGGAAGGTCGAAGGAGCGGCGAAACGTTGGACCGAAGGCTCTCCTTCAGGGCTGCGTTTCTTCCTCCTGCATCGACCTTATCCTCACTTGTATGGACTACTTCGGAGTAAAAGTCTATCAAAAGAAACCTTTGTACAGCTTGCTCAACACCTTCTTGGCCTCATTGACGGCACATTCTTCTCTTCAGTATGCTCATGACCTCACATCTGCCTACTGCCAACCACACCACGTCTTCCACCAGGTCATCCGCCAGACGATGGAATGGTGATACCGGGCATTGATATCCACCGCAGTCGCGAGCCGCGCCGGCGATCACCTCCAAGGTATACGAGCACTCTTGGACAGCCATGAAAGGGGTATTGCAATGAGCCAAGATTGGCCTTGCTAAGTCCTTCGACGTCTCGCATATGCATTTGCTTACGAATACTGGCGCTCACTAGGAGGCATTTGTTGAATCCGACTGTGCTACGTAGTCTGCGCTTGTCCTCTCGTAAACCCAATGCGATGTCTACGTCGCCATTCCGGACAAGGCGAAACACCCGTCCTCTATCCGTGCGCCACCTTGCGCACAAATCGAGCTACCAGGTCTGATAGCGAGTAGTAATACCCAGTACCCGACAGCTCGCTGTTGGCAGTAGGGTTGTCTGACGGCCTAGTAACCATCCATTTCTGCGCTTTATGTGGCACATGGTGACTAAAGGCTCAATAAACCACGACCTCATAGAAAACCTCGATGTCCTCGTTCCTCTACGGGAATCCTTCCTGCGAACATCGCATGCGCAGCCGCTAGAGCAGACCATTCAGCAGTCTGCAGCAAAGACATACAGTACCCATACAAAGACCCATATCTCGGTACTGGCCAGCTCCATCTTTCATATGGCAAACAATGCCCGGGCTCGCGGTCTATATCGTATCGCAAGGCTCAGCTTTTCCGCAACAGCCTGAGTTAGACAAGCCACGCCAATACCCACATTCTTCAGCTGGTCGCCCATGGATCTCATGGCCGGCACAACACGACTAGCAGACATCATATCCGTTTCCGCGTCGGCAACGGAGCCGCAAATGGAGGATCGCATTCTTGTCCGCAGCCAAGAAATTGAAGACGACTTCAACGAGGAAGAATCGAAGATGCAGAAAGAGCAATCCAGACAGCGGACTGTCGCGCGCAAGCATCACATTGACAGGTACAATAACTTCATAGCAAGTTTGAACAGCGAGATAGTCGTTCATATTAAGAATGCCGAGAAAGCTGAGCTCGCGATCGCAAAGCGCGACGCAGAGATCATAGCCATGAAGCAGGCACTGGCGGATGAGCATGCCGAGGCCAGAACGAAGAGTGAGGAGATTAGTGCATTCAGAACGGAGCTCGAGCACAAGAAGCAAGTGTGTGTCAGGCTGCGAGAGAGAGCTGAGGAGGCAGAGGGTCGACTTAGCGAGGAGCGCGAGGCAAACAATAAGAAGGACGACGAGATCGTTACGCTGAAGGTAGATTGTGCGAGCAAGAAAGAGGAGTGCGCTGGGTTGCGAGAAAGAGCCGTAGACGCAGAGGCGGATCGTGACCGGCTACGCGACAGAGCCGAAGAGGCAAATGAGGAGCGTGATGGTTTTAAAATGAGAGCAGAGGAGGCGGAGGTCCGGCTCAGGCAAGAGCAGGCAATCTTCCAGGGGCTACGGAACGATCTCGTTGCAGCGCAGCAGCAGCAAAAACACGCCAAACATACCATCGATGCGCTTCATAGCGCCAACGAGAAGCTTGAGCTCCGGAACGAGACACTGTCGTTCCAGACGAAGATGTGGCGTTTGTGTTCCAAGCTACACAAGCGGAGGATGGTTGCGTACGCTTGGTCGAACGTGCTTGCAAAGGCAAAGGCAGCCCAGCAGAACACTTACGCCAATAAGCTATACGACGACCTCACCACCGAGCGGGGGAAAAATGAGGACCTGCTGTGGGTTATCGAAGGATACGAACATGTCTACGGTCGGTCTCGTAACGTCCTGAGGAAGATGAAAGCTCATAATGCGAGGCCACGCCGGCTCCCTCCGCCAGCCGTTACTGGAGGGCACTCTCATCAGCCGAGCCTGCGTCACTCTACGCCGAGAGAGCTCTTTTCGTCACCTAGCCTGGGATTTGCACACCGGGCTTCGTCAGTGCAATCTGAAGGCATCCTACATTGCCAGTCGACCGCCAGTACCGAGACAGTTTCGCGTCGGAAGAGGCAGCGTTCTGTCACCGATCCTGCACAACCCCGGCCGCCGAAGCGGGCGCGGTCAGAGGGAGTAACAACGGCAAGCGGCCAGGCTTAGCCAAAGATGCTTGCGTCTACCGGTGCACAGTAGCGGTTGATCGAGTAATGGAAGCGAAGATCGTGTACCAATACAAGGTCGTAGATTTTCTGTGAGCGATAGACAACTTGGGCTGAGTATCGTTGCTGGATAAGAAAGCCCAGCCGACATTGGTGGGCGGCTGGTATGGCGAGAAGTCAAATCATGTCGTGCGGCTGGGGGTGTAGCAAAAGCGCTACTCGGTTACTCACCGTATGAGACAGCTTCCTTAGATGTAGACTGTGATATCAGGAAACACTTGTGGCCGGATTGCCGCTAGCCCGCTACTACTACTGCGGCGATTAGTGAGGGGGCAGGGAAGTAGATGATTTGGGAGCATTTATATTCAGCCATCATCGCTCCTAGCCATCAGCGCTCCTCCTCGTCTACTCATGCGGCAAGTAGATGGCGAGTGAGACGATTGTGTCCCAACTTATCCTTATTACGATCTCTCGAGCCATGTATCACGTGCAAATCAAGCGTGCACGGTTCACCGCGACTCGCGGGGCGCGTATTCATTGCGAACTCCTCTCATCTTCCATCTTGTCCACAGTCCTTCAATCCTGTACTTTTCTCTACTTAGAGACGCAGACACAACCATGGCTAGCAATGGCAGGCTTTCGTTGACGTCTCTGCCGACCGAAATCATCGCGCATATCGGCAACTTCCTCGCATGGAAAGACATTGAGTCCTGTCGCGCTACTGGCGACGCCTGGTTCGCCGATATACTCCTACACTGCCAATTATACGAGACTACGTCTGTGATGCCGTCATATGCAGACAGCATGCGCGTCTGCCTAAACATGCTGAGCTACCCTAAAGTCGCGCGCAAAGTTAGGACGCTGTACATCAACATGGAAAGCTTCACCGGCGGAACCGAAGTGTACACGAGGGATGCCGTGCAGCGCTTTGGGCGAGTACGAGCTGTAGAGCAGGCTCGAGACTACTATGACCTCTGCGCCAAACAGAATGATGCTCATGCCTCTCAGGACGATGTCATGACCTTGGCACAGATCTTCTCTGGCTTCAGGGCTGCGCGCAATGATGCGCTGGAAATCGTGCTGAGTAGCAACGCCAATTGCTACGACCACTGGCGATGTCCACAGGGTTCACAGCACGAATTGGATGAGCATGGCTTTCGCGTTGACAGAGGAGAATGCCCAAACTGCGATATCGATGCACTCCCACGACTTTCACTGGACTGTCCAAAATGCACCGAGCTGCGTCCGTATAGCTATCGGAAGCTCACGCAGATGATTGGACGCCCGTTGAACATGTTCAGCGAGCCGCGCATCGTGCCCGATTCTCCCGACACCGATCAAGACGACCAGACCGATCAGAAAGACCAACATGCAATCGCCGTGCTATTTCGAGCCTTGGCTATAAGTGGCTTACAGCCTCGCGCTCTAAGAGCGGAGAGCATCAAATGGGCCATTCCCTTCCCACAATGGCTCCTACCATCGCCCCTGTCCGAAGCTCTGGTCCACTCATTCGGACGCCTTCGCTCGCTACATCTGAGGCTCGAGGGCGCCTTGAATATGCACCCGCGGTCTGCAAGGCCAGAGGGTCCCCTTGCTGAAGGTTTCACACCGGCGCTTGCAGCTTTCCGTGGTCTACTCGCACAAGCTGCCTCGACTTTAGAAGAACTCAAGATCCACCATTTCGAGGAACCCTCCGAACCCTGGTTCCCTTCTTCGGCCCTATACGCTTGCTTGTTTGGAGAGTGTCTCGAAACCAACACGTTCCCCAAACTTCGCCGACTGGTGTTGGCGTCTGTCAATGTCCCGCCAGAAAGTCTAGGTAGATTTGTACGTCGGCACCAGCCGACACTCAAGGAATT
Organism: Neocatenulostroma microsporum; assembly: GCA_022814695.1. Taxonomy (NCBI): domain Eukaryota; kingdom Fungi; phylum Ascomycota; class Dothideomycetes; order Mycosphaerellales; family Teratosphaeriaceae; genus Neocatenulostroma; species Neocatenulostroma microsporum. Next base: position 16,849 of record JAKLLW010000055.1, read on the forward strand.
GAGCCTTCAGCTATGCGTCGGAGTGACCCAGTCTGGGGACCAATTCTTCCCGGGTGAGTTTGTTGGAGACCATCCCCAAGCTATTGAACTACGATCACGATATGGGCTGGATCTGCCTTCGCTGCAATGGGACGAGGGCGAGGTGGACGACGATGGCGAGGACATGGCAGGGTATATCTGATCTGGCTGTCGGAACGTAGCCTGTGGTAGCAAGCCTTGCACGATTGCTGCCCTCCTTCGGGTTCCTTCACCTGTATTCAATAGCCTATCTTAAATACCCTGATCACATACCAAATAACGTCTTCGCTGGCGCTGTCTTGCATCTTGTATGTTCTGACACCTGTCTCCGCTCTGGTCACGTGCTGTCGCGTCCCCAGCGGAACGCACGTACCACTGCGCCTTCCTTCTTTCGCCAGACTCGTCTGCGCCTCCTCAACAACAAGTCTGTGACATAGCTGGGCTTCCCAAGCCACGCCGACCTGCAACACCATGGTTATAAAGATGAGCACTTCCGCTCTCGCAAATCTGCCGCCCGAGATCCTTTTGCACATTGGCGAGAGACTCGCGTGGACCGACCTCAAAGCATGTCGTGCTGCCGGTGACATCTATCTCGCCAATAGCCTCGCAATCGGCTCGAGGCTCGAGGCCGCTTCAGTCCTACTCTGCAGTATGGGTAGCTTGCGGCGCTGCCGAGACCTGCTGCAGTACGACTACATATTGCGGAGGGCGACGAAGCTTTACCTGAATATCGCGGAGTTCCGGGCGTTGACCCAGGAAGAACGGACATATGCTCAGAAAGGTGACGAGCAAGAGAGACGAGAGTCTGCTGCTTATTCAACATTACGAGACCAGCAGCAATCCAATCGCAAGAAGCAGCTGGATGTGCAAGAACTCTCGGCCATCTTCACGCAACTCAACACCGCGGGAAGGCACGTCGAGATCGTTTTGACTAGTGACGTCTACTGCATAAATCATCGCCGTTGCTTTCCTGGAATGCATTCGGTGGAGCCAGGAGTACCAGACGACTTCTGCTATTACCCAAGATGCCCGCCGGATAGGCCTGACCGTTGGGAGCAATGTGACGGCTGCACCGAGCTACGCCCTTTCTTCTACACGACTCTCACGAAGATGCTGGGCGGCACGACTCTGCAGAGCATCAACGATCCGTGGGTGGAAGTCGATGGCCGTGCGCCATATCCACACCCCATTGACGTACTGTTCCGCGCGTTGGCAGCAAGTGGCCACCGACCTAAGAGTCTCTCGGCGAATAACCAATACTACCACATCCCCTTCCGGCAGTTGTCGATCTCGTCGCGCCACAAGCAGCTGGGTCCCACATTGGACAGCTTGCGCTCACTGTCTCTGTTTCTGGAAGGATCGCCGTACTCCCAGTCTAGATACAAGGCTAGCATGAGAGGAACCTATAATCCTGATGCTGATTCGGAGGACGAGTCTGAGCCGGAGGATGAGTATGAAATAGAAGACCACACGCCCCAACTGCCACCACACTTTGGCCCGGGCTTGCGTGGACTCAAAAGCCTCCTTGGGCACGCTTCAAAGAACTTGGAAACCCTCTGCATAAGCCACTACCACCATTACGAGTACCGAGATGAATTGTCAACGTTTGCCTGGACATTCAGAGATTGCATACAGGGCAACACCTTCCCGAAGCTGCGCCACCTTATACTTGGCGGCAGCGCTTTCTCGTACGAGGACCTGCGAGAGCTCGTCACACGCCATCAGTCGACCCTGCGACGAGTCACCCTCGCGCAAAGCTACGTTCTCAAGAGACCGCTATTTCAAGACTTTGGCGATGGCGTGACTTCGCGTTGTCCTGATGCCATCCCATCTGGAATCTGCGATGGGGGCTGGGACTTCAGCGAAGGTGGTGGCGGATGCACTGAAGGACTTGGCAATGTTGTGGAGTTGCGTTCCAGACATGGCCTGAACTTTCCTGACGTGTCGTGGGAGAAGATGTACGGCGCTGAGAAGACGGATTGAAGTCTATTCAACAGAGCAGAGGCAGACTGAAGCAATGTTGCTATTCGTTGCAAGGCAGATAGATGTGGAGTCTTCAGGCTCGCTGCTTACGTGTCACGCTCACTGTCTGCATCCAATTGAGCCCTCCTCCACTCATCGATCGCTTGGCTCACATCCCACGGCCGGTCCTCCGATCCCAGTAATCGCTGGGACTCGGATCTTCAGTCTTCGAAGTCACTCGACTCCTCAACCGCCCGATGTCGTCTCGTAGGCCGAAACCACAGGCTTCGCACTCTTCTCTTGCTCATGCACAAGATCGCCGTCGAGCGTGCTTCGCTCGACGCAGGCATTTCCATTTCATCACGAGGCTGATGGAGTGTCAGAGCTAATGTCTGCGAGGGTACGAAAGGATCAGCTTTGAGGCGGTGCCCGCAGCCGGTGTAGGTAACGTGGAGGTAGAACTCGAGAGTCATGTAACACATGCATATGCAGCGAGCTGGGAACGGTCCTGAGGAGCGGTGGACTCAGGCAACGATACTGCCGCATGACGAGCTACTCGACAATGAAGCCGACTCGATTACACTATTGCCACCTCCAGCTCTATTCGGTTTCATGCTACTTACGAGCTTGCTTCAATGATCAACATCACTTCGGCAAGCCGTGAGCAAGGCTTAGAAGTATCAGTACGCACGGTTACTGAAGACTCAAAACACCGGCTCGCCTGCTGACTCCACATCCGATAACGAGAAGCTCTTCTCTTCATCACCGTCAATCCAAAGAAGCACCACCGCTATCACTCTCCCTCTCTGTACCCGTGTCACTATCCGGATCCCTCCTCCTATTCTCAACCACTATCCTCTCACGCCAAGGCCACTCACCGAGACACTTCACCCCCGCTAGCGCAGACAGACCAGCCGATACCCCAGCATCCGCACCAGATTCCAACGTCTCTGGCTCCGTCTCCAGACCTTCCTCTACTGATCTCCTCAGTGTCGACTGTGTCGTGGCAGCACGTACCAACATCCCCCAACAACCCCCACAAACATCGTCCGTCTCGGCTTCAATGGGCCTGCTGGCCGCGTTCAACGCCAAGAGAGCACCGTAATCGCAACCTTCCAGACGTGGAGGTAGGATCAGAGTGGGCGTTCTGTTGTTTCCGATGGGTATGGCATCAATCTGTATCTGTGCGTCCCAGGGTAGAAGCGTACGTAGCTCGGTGCGGGAGCAGCATCTGTGGTAAGTTACTAGGAACTAAAGCGCCATACTCCAGTGCGATAAGAGATCTTGTTGGAGAGGGCGAGCATCGAGCATGGCGAGCCTATACATAACCGCAGCAGTAACGGAAAAGCGAAAAGATCGGGAATCATGAGATCTGGCACCGTGAGATGCTGTGAAATGTAGTAGATCATACGCAGAAGCTATACTTTCACCGCAATAAGAGGCGCTATGCTATGCACCCTCCCTCAGCAACCATAAGCAAACGCCTTCTTCAACCCAGTGTACAGCAGTGAACATTGCCTTCCATGACCACATCACTGCCAACGCAGCATACCCATAGCCGCATTGCGCACCGCCGCAAGCCGGAGCAGGAGCGCAGACATACCTTGCAACGTTGTAACGATCGTGTGAAGACATGACAACTTAACCCTGCTGTCTCTTTCTCTTGCCAACCTGCGCTGAGAAACCAGTCTTGATGGCCGTCACCGACCGCCTGGAGCCGCAAGAATTGCAGGTAACGAAGTACAAGCGGTTCTCGCCCTTGTTGAGCTCGGTGTCGGGTGAGCGGCAGGTCTTGCAGGTCACGTATTCGACTGTCATCATGTTAGCAGACGCTCAAAACCCTGAGACGGACTCGAGGGGGATGGGGAAGGGGTGGGTGAAGGAGAAGTGGGAAGAGGGGTGGGTGGGCTTACCGATATACCGCCTCAACACATTCTCGATTTGTTTCTGCTGGAAGCGACCTTTGATCACGAGTCTCCGAGAACCGTCCACTGAGCCAGAGGTTCCGAGTTCGGCGAACAAGAATTGAGTGACGTGCTCGTCTGTCCGCTTCATCCTCTTGCAGATCTCGGCGATGTTGGCGAAGATGGTCTTCTTGTTGCCTTCTCGGAGGCACTGTGGTGGCGGGATCTTGTAGCTCTTACCACCAGAAGACGCCAGATCTGGGTGCGAATCGTGGAGGAGTGTGAAGAACCGGCTCAGCAAGCTCTCATAGTTCGGCACACCAGAAGCGCTTTGCTGCCAGACACCCGTACCCCTGATCGGGTCACCCTCTTGTACGCCCTTGATCGCTTCGCCTCCCTCCTTCTCCGCTGCAGCCTCCTCATCGCCTTCGGCAGCACCAGCTTCCGCAAGCTTAGCCTCGAAATCATCCTCAGTAACCTTAGCCTTCTTCTTCTTTTTCTTCTTCAGCGCACTCAAATCCACCTCCCCATCATCCGCCACCTTATCCCCCTTCGGAGCAGGACTCTCATCTCTACTCCCCACCCCACTCCCTCCTCCCTCATCATCCGCAATCGCCTCCTCAACCGCCTTAGGCTTCTTCTTCTTCTTCTTCGCCAGCCCCTCGAACATAGCAGTCATCTCATCGACTTTCTTGTCGCCATCCTCGCCTGCGTCGGAGGGGCGAGAGTGGGCTTCGGCGGAGTCTTTGTCGCCTTCGTGGGTCCCGTTGGTCTCGGTGACTTGGCCGTCGGAGTCGACGATTGTCTGGCCTTCGGCGAAGGCTACACTTTTGCGCGGGCGGCGCTCTTCTGTCGTGTCTGCCATGGTTGTTGTGATGTGTGTGAGAGAAAGTGGAAGATGGGGAGGAGTAATGTTGGAGTTAGTTATGAGTGCCCCACGATTTGATGACTCAATTTCCACGAGCTTCGATGCCTGAGGCTTGTGATCGGGAAGAGCCGTTGACACGTGCTTCAGCTCTCCAACAGCTCTCCGATCACCGGGTTGGTTGATAGCACATCGAGCAAACAACAACGCCGTCACGCTTTCACAGCGAGATTCACCAGGTCATCTCTCAACCAACCCCACCACCTATATCTATATATATTATGTCCGACCCCATCTCAACCTCCTCCTACGCCGACATCCCACCCCCCTCCTCCACCGACGAAGTCGACTCCCTCCCCTCCTCCTCCGCCGGCAGCAGTACCTCCGTCTCCCCCTCCGAGGACGACTTCTCCTCCGACGCCGAGCGCGAATGGCGAGAATCTCTCCAACAACTCGAACTCCTGCTCACAATGGTTCTGGTCCCTTACCTGGGAAAGTACTTTGGAAGGAGATGCGCGTACTGGGGATGGGGGAGGTTCATGGAGTGGAAGTATCCCGTCAGCGTCGAGGTGACGAGTCCGGGAGCGTTCAAGGGGGCTGGGGCGATCGAGGCGGCTGCTAGTCTGTGAGCGGGATGGGGGGGTATTGGAGGAACGAATCAATTACACTGCTATGGGCTTGAGAAGTCATGAGCTTGAGGATGGGTCTATCTGCATGCAAGGAGGGGCGTTATCGGTGCCTAGCTCAAGGCAAAGCTGATCGTCTATGAACTCCCACGACGGCTATCGCAAGATCGTCTGGCTACGGCACCTAAGGAGAGCTTGAAAGATCATACCCGGCGATGCACGAGAGCTCTCGCGATCATATAATCCGGCCAAGTATCCAACAAAATCTATACCACTCAGCAACCTCATCACCCACACCGTGCTCCAGAAGTGCCCCAGAATATCTACCAAGCATACCATGCCCGTCTCCACCGATGACAAAACGGACGCTGACTTCGAGCGCCTACGCCACTCACTCGTCACCGGCCACTGCTGCAATGGACCTTTCGCCGACAAGCTCACAAGCTCCTCTTCATCCGCGGACCAGGGCCAAGCATGCAGGACATGTACATGGGAGCAAGTGTAACGAAGATCCGCCGGCGCTGTATCGAACGCCGCAGACATTCGAGCTTACAGCTGCCAAGGGAGACGAGCAAGCAGGCGATGCAACATCAAATGAACAGAAAGTGTTACCCTTCCGCAGGAGCTGAAAGACTTCAGCATCAATTACGTCGGCGTAGAAGACTTAGAGCTGGCAGCTGAGCAAGCAAAGCTGCCCAAACACAAAGACATCTCTCCACAAGAGACACAAAACCTCGTTTATTCCCTAACCTCCCTCCCTCCCTTTCAAACACCCAAAAAGTGAAAAGTGAATTAACAATCTGGCGATCGGCCGGATTCAAACCGCACATCCCAGTTCCAGCGACTTCTCTACTTCAAGCCCCTTTCACGTACCCTAGTCACTACGTAGACCACGATTGTCGAGAAGCTACCGCGAATTCGTTACGGTCGTGCACTACATACAAGACACAAGTAGCGGCCGAAACCGAACCGAAAAATGAATGCGTCTCCAGGCTGTACGAGCGGCCGTAGGGCAAGGGAGGAAGAAGCTGATGTGTAATTCTATCGCGAGAACCGATCGAGAGGTTCGGGAGTTGGATCGACGATATAGTGGCTCGTGTTGAACAGATAGATGAGGGAGATGGTGAAAACATCGCCGACCTCGCCGGAGAGGGAGGGATGGAGGGAGGATACCGGCAAGCCGGCAAGCCGGCGCCCGTGACAGCTTTATAGACAGAGTCGACAGAGTCGACAGAGTCGACAGAGCATGTTCTCCGAATTGTCATGCTAAGCTTGACGGACTGAAAAGCGATACGGTCGCTACTACTGCAGCGCGATTAACGAGAATTTGTGGCGGACCTGGAGGTATGAGGAGTAGGACGTGAGCAGGGTTAGAGTTTTGCGGCATTGACTTCGTCGCGAGCTATCGAGCTGATCATGAACATGCGCAAAGTCTACTGACTGCCGTCGGGACTACATCCAACCACTCACTGGCACACCGCAAGCTGGGAGATCCGCTCCACGCGTCTACCCAGAGCAGACCATAGCGTCACTGCCACCAATTGTACCCATGGGCGCTTGTCCAGAGCCATTCAGCTCTTCATAGGCTCCTCCGCAACGTAGTGCAGATACGCCCCGAGCAGCTTAATCCCTTCAATGTAATTCCTCCGATCAAGCTTCTCATTGATGCTATGCGCAGCATCTGTGCTTGAGCCCATCGGCAATAGCAACACGTTCTTCCCAGTCGCTTGCTCAAACGTCAAGGTGACCGGTATACTCCCTCCCTCCCTCGTCAAGTCCGGTTGAACCTTCCACACCTTCTCCACCGCCTTGGCCGCCGCTGTAAAGTTCCAGTGCTTAGGGCTGGCGACCCACCATTTCCCGCTGTGTTGGAGGAAACACTTCATAGTGTTCTTCGACTTCAACTCTGCGAACTTCTTGTTGACGTAGTCGTAGACTAGCTTATCGACTTGCTCTGGCTCCATGTTCGGCACAGTTCTTATCGAAAACTTACCGATGACTTTGGCGGGTATGACTGTCTTCGCTCCCGGTGCCGAAAAGGCGCCTTCAACACCATGGATTGAGAGAGATGGGTATCGCCACCGTCCCATAAGCGTGCTCTCCTTGTCGGGGTAGATGCCCGTCTCGGAGCCGAGGGATTCGTAGAGGTTGTCCATTGTGAAGGCTATGTTGCCGTAGAGACTCTTCTCCTCGTCTGTGAGTGGCGCGACGAGGTCTTTGATACCTGGGATCTGAATCTTGCCGTCTGTCGTCACGAGTGTGCTCATCACGCGCATGAGATCGGTCATTGGTTCTTGTGCTGTGCCGCCGAAGACGCCGGAGTGTAGATCTTGGCCCGGACCCGATATCTCGATGGAGTAGTAGGAGCAGCCGCGAAGACCGTAGGTAAGGCAAGGTTTCTCTGTGCCCAGCCAGTAGTTATCGCTGATACAAACTGCATCTGTGTCTTCGAAGAACTTGCCCGGTTTACACTCTGCCTCGATGAAGTCGTCTAGGCCTTCTGAGCCATATTCTTCCATGCCCTCGAAACACATGAGGAGGTTGACGGGGAAGTCTACGCCGGCTTTCTGGTGGGATTCGATTACGTTCACCCACCCCAATACCGGACCCTTGTCGTCTGTGCTACCTCTACCGTACATCCTCCCCTTCTCATCAACAGTAAGCTCAAACGGCTCAGTGTTCCACCCATCACTCAAGTTCGCCGGCTGCACGTCGTAGTGGCCATACACAAGTATCGTCCGCTTACTCTCATCCTTCTTTGCCGGGTACCTTCCGATTATGGCAGGCGGGAGCTCTAGGTACTCTTTCCCTGGTTGTTGACCGAGTGGTCGCGCTTCCATCTTTGCTCCTAGGCTTTCGAGCTGTGACTTGAGGAACATGCCCATCTTGACGACATCTTGCCGGCGCTCGTCTTCGGCGCTGATGGAGGGGATGGCTACCGCCTTCTTCAAGCGATCGATGAAGTGGTCCGAGTTGGCGTCGACGGTGGAAAAGAAAGAGTCGAGGTTGGGTGCCATGTTGGGAGACGCTTCAGTGCGGTAGAGGTAGGGCCAGGCGGGTGTTGCTGGTGGAGTGGTGGAGGAGTATCGAGGTGTAGGGCTGGCGATTGAGCGTTTGAACGTCGATCTAGCTGTAGAGGGCTTTGCTACGCTATTGAAGAGGGTCTGCGTCAAGGCAAAAGTCGGTCTAAGCAGAGAGAGTGTGGACATGTGCGCATCAAGCAATGTTGATGACTGGAGAGCTCCTGCCCGAAACGCATTGTTTGGTGGGGCAAGAAGGCACGAAAGTGGGATGGGTTTGGCCAGGGCAAGATTAAGCGAGCGAAGCCTCCTTTCTGTTCACCATCATCCTCACCACGAGAACGTCGTCGCATCGCTGGGCATCATGGCATTTACCGGGAACGGGCCAACGTGGAGTGATTGTCTGGTGCGCAGTGACTAAAAGGCAAACAACAATGGCACCCTAATGCCGCTCATCAACCCCTTCTTCCGCCTCCCTGGCCGCTGGACTCGCAGAAAGGCGCGTCGAACACGAATGGCAATCCAGACTATCGCGATACTTGTCGTGGTACTGATCGTACTGCCCGCGTACATCATCTACAAACCCCCGAAATTCATAATCAACTACTTCCAGCGCCGCCACCCAGAAGTCCTCTTCCATATCAACACCTCCCGGAAAATCGTCGCCTTGACCATCGATGATGCACCCTCCCCTTATACCCGCGAGATCCTGGAGATTCTGAAAATCAACGATGCTCACGCGACATTTTTCGTTATTGGCGACCAAGTACCCGGCCGCGAGAGCATACTAGAAGACATCGTACGCCAAGGCCACGAGCTAGGGAATCACGCGATGCACGATGAACCCAGTATCTCCCTCTCCAGCCCTGTACTCTCGGGCCAAATGATGGCGGTCGATAATTTCATCAATACCGCTTACCACACAGCCAACGTTACGCGAACGAACTTTTACTTCCGCCCAGGCTCTGGAGTCTTCAGTCAACGAATTCTCGACGTTGCTTCCAGGCTGGCGTATAAGACGAATCTGGGGAGTATATACCCGCACGATCCGTTTATTAAGTATTGGAGGGTTAATGCTTGGCATGTGCTCAGTATGTTGAGGCCGGGAGCGGTGGTTATTTGCCATGATCGGCGGAGCTGGACTGTGCCCATGTTGAAGAAAGTGCTTCCAGAGATGAAGAAAAGAGGGTATGAGATTGGCACTGTGAGCGAGCTGTTGGAATCGAGCGCGACGTGAATGACAATCGTCATACTCTCCCAGTACTATCAACAATCCCACCATCCACGACTATCTCCTGGCCCGTGACATAGCTCGCCTCATCCGAGCAGAGAAACAGTCCAGCGTGCGCTACATCCCACGCCGTTCCCATATTACCAGTCGGCACCTGCGCATCCCTCCCCTTCCGATACGCCTCCACATCGCCACCCGCATACTTCTTCGCCAAAACATCGACCAGCGGCGTAGCTATCAACCCCGGGATTACGCAGTTCAACCTCACCTTCCCTCCAGTCCGCTGCGCATAGATGACAGCGGTGGTCTTGGTGAACTGGATGACAGCGGCTTTCGTCGCTGCATATGCTACCTGAGGCTTGGCGATGTACCTCAATCCCGCTATACTGCTCACATTGAGCACTGCGCCACCGGTCGATTGAGCCTCCATGATCGGAAGGACGAGGTGGCACATTAGGTAGACGGATTTGAGGTTGACTTCGGTCTGACTGTCCCAGACTTCTTCGGACATTTCGGCTGGACCACCTACAGGGTGGTGGGTGTAGGGATTAGCGGATGTCATGAAGTGTGACGATCTGGAGACGGGTTCGCTCACCTGGCTCCGACCTGCCGACATTGTTGATGAGGATGTCGATGCGGGAGTGTTTGACCATACATGCATCGACGAAGGCTTTACAATCCGATGATTTGGTTACGTCCTAGTCGTCGACCATCAGTCTCGATACTACCGCTAGCTCACACCGGCCAGTTGCTGCACGTACGATAGGCTGTTGTACGACGTCCACGGGCATCTTGTCAGAACCATGCTTCGTTTGCACTTCCGCATCGTCATTGACTTGCTGAGCAGCTTGTTTTGCGGACTCGAAGTTCAGGTCGCAACCGTACACTTTGGCGCCTTGCCGAGCGAAGAGCGCAGCTATGGTGGTGCCGTTGCCCCATTGGCCTTCGACAATGCAGCCGATGCCTGTCAGGAGGACGACTTTGTTTGATAGATCGGAGACTGGCATCGTCAAGAGCAGCAAAATGGGTCGACAGAGTCTTGTAGTTAGCTAAACGATAAAATCAAGCTGCTCATACACCAGCCAACTGTTTGCTCAAGCACGCCTGCTTTTGACTGTCGACTGTCGATGTCGGTGGTGAAGGTGGGGTGATCGAAGCTGTGCCGAGAACGGTCACTCTGGTCCCTGCCGATCTCTCTGAACCTTCTGTATTTCTTACAGCTACAGTAGACAGTTGTTCTTCTCGAGGATGCATTCGGACGACGACTTGGGCCGACTTATGTGGTCGGCACTCTTTGACATCGCATGGACTGGAGACTAGACAGTAAATCCGAATTGCTCAACACTAGAGCCATCTGCCTACAAACCTACCACCTTCATTCGCCGGCTGACCTGGACATAACATCACATCCCAAATTGAAGCAGACCACCAACTAGCACAAAATGGGTCGCGTACCGATGACCAGCACCCTCGGGCTCAGTCTGAGGTCCCTCTCAACCATGATCTCCTGGGCAGCACTGAAAGCTGCCGTGGACGACCGCTTCACGTCCGACAGCGATGCTCATGTCGCCGGCTTTGCTTTGGCCTTTCTGTTTGCACTCCCCGGGATGGTCATCTACTTTGCGCCGTTGAAAGGGGAAGTCGCGCTACGCTCCGCGACTTATGCTGGAGTGGGCGCTAATGTTGGGTTCGGCGGATTACTCGCTGTCTTTGATAGCGATGAGTGGGTGGAGTATTCAATCTTTGCGATGGTGCCTGTGTACTTGGGTCTGGTGTTGGGAGTGCTGGTACATGATGGTGAGGTTGAGGATGTGGCGCCCGCGCATCAGCAGCCCAGTTCGCAAGGAGTTGGAGAAGTTGGGACGGAGAAGAAGGAGGCTTGAGGGGACCACGCGTGTGGCTGCTGTGAACGCAAGGGGCTCGTGGCCCTAGTTGGCGGCATATCGGTCTCAGCGAGCTACTTTGAGAGTTCCAGCACGGGGAGGTTGACCGTGTACGATTGCCCAACCTTGTCAGTCGGGACGAATGCTTATTCACGAACGCTATATGTCTATGCGGCCCTGTTTCCATTACCGAAACTCGGTCATCCGGGACTGGATCAATTACTGGCCTACGACTTCCCATCGGCCTCTCGATGAGTCGAATGGAAGTCGCCTCGAAAAGCGACGCTATTATGGCATCGATAGGACGCTTGGCACACCGTGACACTACTAGCCAGGAGGCTATGCCATCAAGGGACAGAGCGGACTCCGATCATGTCAGCATCCCCAAAAATACCTAGGCAGTCCTGCACGGCGGTATATCTCGTTCTCCTCGACTGTATCCCTCCCAACATCCTTACCCATATTCAGTGTCGCGCTGCAAACCCACCGCAACATACCGGGGCGGCCGCGATATGGAACCCCAAACTTGTACCATGGGTCTATCCCCGACTCGTTAGATCACTCTATCGCCTTTTCACAGTCGTCCAAAGAGTTCATGGCGCACGCAAGCGCACGCAATTACCTGCTTCCGACCTTCGTCTCCACCAGGCCCGCTTGAAACCCACCCTGGTACAGTCTCTACTGTGATGAACTCCGGGTTCTCGGTCAAGCCCACTGCCAGCATGAGAATATCGAGTCGATCCACTCCGGGGTCAGAGCCGTCGGCTTTCCAACCAGCCAGGGGCCATTCAACATGCCTGGGGTGAATATCATATGTGGCATCGGAGAAGTCGCAGTTGAGAGGTGAGTTTTTAGTGTCGCATCGTTTCGGCGGAGGATGGGCTATTGCTGGGGTGGCACATCGACCGTTGCCTTGCTCCGGTGTCTTTGGATGCGTAGACGTTTGGCGTTGTTGTGAGCTGTTGGGGTGTAAGATGCAGTGAAGTTACTGTTCTGTTCTGTTCTGGTTAGAGGGTCAATACCACGACCGACCAACAGAATCTAAGGGTATACCAATAAGGAACAATGGTGAACAGCTCGATTAGGCAGTTACGAAGAGCTCGTCGTCGCTACTACTACTATCTACAACGTTGTCGTAGTCTCTCTATACGTTACTAGCCTTAAAGTCCTTATTAAGCTCCTTCTTATTATTAAACAACGGCTCTTCCTTAATATTACTATCGTTATCCTTATAGTACTACGGCGTTAGAGGGTTCTAGCTCTTTAAGTACTAGTACGCTTTAATAATATCCGGCCGAAGGCGGTTACGGTCGTCGGTAACTATACGCTTACTATTACTAAAGGAGCGCTCGTTGTCGTCGCTTATTAGCGGTATAGAGAGTATATCGAAGGCAAATTAAGTAAGCTATAGCTACGTAAAGCGCCGCTCTTACTAGTACTATAGTATCTTAAAGGGCTTCGGCTTACTATTATCGTTAAATTGCGGTAGCTATAGATCGACTATAAGATACTCGTCGAGCTCGTCGACGAGCGGCTAGTTGTTAGCGTTAGTTAGAGCGGTTATCTTAAGCCGCTTCGAGTTATAGAGGCGCGCGAAGGCATTATCTTCTACTACCTTCGTAGCTACGCTAGTAGCGCTACCGGAGCGTATTAATAGTATTAATTTAGCTTCTAGCCGCTACTAAGAGAAGTACGGTTCTTTATATTCGTAGCGCTAGATCTCTTTAACGGTAGACTTAATCTAAGCAATCTATAGCCGCTCTTCTTTAGATACCTAGTTCTCTTTAAACTACTCTATCTTTAGTATCGAATTAAGTACGATTGCCGCGTAGTAGGCTAGAGTCTAGTTAATAAGCTTATAGTACTTCTCGATCTTGTTCTAGAAGGCTACTAGTAAAGTTATTAAGTAATCGTCGCCCTATTTAATAGCCTCTTCCTTCTACGCGAAGATCTTACGAAGGAGGTAATAGAGCGTAGTAAACTAATCGCTAAGATTAGCGTTATACCCTTCGGTAGTTATCGTCGCTACGTAAAAGGTCTCTAAGTAGTCGTATAGCTTCTTAAGATAGGCCTAGTCTTTTAGAGTAAGGCGGTTATTCGAGAGCTTATACTTTCGCTATAGCGGAGGCTTATAATTCTTAATAAACTTATTAATACGCTTCTTTATATTAAGGGTACGGCTAATAGCTCTAAGCTAGCTATTCTATCTAGTAGCGTTACTAGCGATAAGCTAGAGTTATAAGTTAGCTTTACGTACTAAAACTATACTCCGAGCGGAAGGTACTATAGAGGGGTTACCTCGATTAAGTAAAACTAATAACTCGTAAAGGCGGGCCGTAATAGTATCCTTAGTATTATTTATATAAAGGTATTACTACCTATAGGTAGTAAATAGAGCTCCTTGCCTTCGTATTAGCTCGTTAATAACTCGTATAGTATAGGCCGGATATCGGTAATAGTAGTAGTAACGATACGCTCCTACTAGAGTTATAAATTAGAAGAAAGACGACTTATAGTAAGATAGTCGAATATTACCGCGTTACGGCCTCCTATAGTCTTACTAAACTCCTCGTACGTTAACTAAGCTCTAAGGATATAGGTAATAAGCCTCTATAGCTTTCTAAGCGGCCCCTTCGTAATCTAAGCGGCGGCGGCGGCCTTAAAGGCAACATTATCTATACTAAGCTATTCGTTAGCCTCCTTCTTCTTAGTATCGGTTGCGGCTAATAGAGACTTTATATAGACGTTAATAACGTAGCCGAAGTAGCGTAGGCGATAAGTAAGGCGCTACTTTACTATTAAGAGAAGAAATAGCTTCTAAAGTACTAGATCGACAGTACTATTATTACTCGAGGCGTTGTCGTAAACGAAGTATCTAATCTTATCCTTAATCTCGAACTCGCTAATTACCTTAAGTAGAATCTTAGCCTAGTTATTACCGCTATAAGATCTATAGATCTACTAGAAGGCAATTAGTCTCTATTACTTCTTACCGCTACTATTAATCTAGTAAGCCTATATACTAATAAATCCTAGCCGGTTACTCGTAGTCTAGATACCGAAGGCGAGATAGATCTTACTCTAAGCGAAGCTAAACTCCTTCTTTAAGCCCTCCTTCTACTCGGCGTAGGACTCTATTATCTAGCGCTATAGTATCGCTCGAGCGCGCGGTAATAGCGTACTAAGGCTCTTATTAAGGTACGTAAGAAGCTCTCTAAAGAAGGCGTTCTTAATTATAAGGAAGGTAAGCTAATACTATACGAACTATTAGATAAGGAGCTTCTTAAAGGTAGTAAAGTCCTTCTTATCGATAAGGTTATAGTACGATATTACTATAGGTACGTCTTCCTTCTTTAGCTTTACTCCGGTATCTAGATCTTGCTTATACTATACTAGATAGTTACGAGAGCCCTTATTACTATTAATAATTAGTAACTTCTAAGTCTTACTAGCGTACTTATACTCGTAGTAGTAATATACCTCCTTCTTATCCGATAGTCGTACTAGCGCTTTACTAAGCTTCTAGTACGCTACTAGCTTATTACGCTCCTTCCTTTTCGAGGTAACCTAGCTCTTACGTATATAATCTACCTCCTCGATCTTAAAGCGCGTTAATTACTTCGCTAGCTCGAAATACGGACTCTACTTATCGAGTATAACTTCGGTAGTATTAGTAGTACGAGGGCGGCGCGCGGTTAATATAGTAAAGGCGTTAGTAGCTATAGTAGCGGTAGTAAATAAGAGTAGTAATATAATAGATAACTATACCTTACTTGTAGAGCGTTTAGTATTTACGGTATATACCTCTTAGCGTCGGTACTACAGCCTATTAGAGCGCATCGATTACTCGATTAGGAATCTGTTTACTAGTCGACTAATAGGCTCTTAACCACGACCGAACAGCTCCTTAGAATCGCTTGACTATACTAGAACAAGAATAGTGACCGACCGAACGGATACCAATAGCGAACAGAACAGTAACTTCACTGGTAAGATGTCGGCGGCTTACACGACACCTTTTGTTGATGTAGCCACGGTCCTGGATTTAACATTCCAGAAAACACATGAAGCTTATGTAACGCCATGAGCACACTTGGTACACGAGCAATTCGCTAGAAACGCTGAGAGCGTATCGACTTTTAGTTCATAGGATGAGGAGGCAACAAGATTCCGAATGCCTGCCTCCTGCAGAATAGATTCGCATACTCACACACCGTATTTGCAGCTACAAGCTGGCCGCAGTCGTGCTCTTATATTCCTCGCGAGGATCGCATGACCTTAACAACATGCGCCCAATACCTAACGTCCAGTAAACCATCATCATGGCCAAAACGAGTGCCCATGTTTCTTCCTCCCGCTCACAGATACCCGATCGCCAGGACGGCTACGACAAACACTGCAGTCCACCCACGTAGAGATACCGGCCGCATCCCTCCAACTCCATTTGTCGGACAGCGACCGATACACCGCTGTGTCGGCCCACCCTGCGCCCCCATGCCACTCATGGCGCCCTGCAGAGATCTAGAGGCCAGATCTGCCGCAGACGCACTCGCAGAAGCCGCATTGTAGGTATCCGTAGTCACCGTAGGTATCCATCCTAGGAGGCTGGTGACTGTCTCCACCACGCCTTGTGACTCTTGCACACCTGTGGCGACATCCGTGGGCCAGGTCTGCGTGGTCGTGATAGTCGTCAACCTTGGCGTGACGCCGAGGAGACTGCCGTCGAAAGGCGCGGACTTGCCGTACGCCAGGTTCGCGAGGGGCGGGACGGTGGTGAAGAGCGGTGCCATTGTGGACAGCTCAGTGATTCTCCCGGTGAATGGTGGCGCAGTAAGCGTCACTCCCTTGAGCAGGGTTGCTAGCCATTGCTCAAAACGTGCCAGAGCCAGATAAGCCACGGGGTTCTGGGAAGCGCAGAAGTTCTCGATCCGCAGAAGCTCCTCGGTGAGCAGCTGTAGACTAATATCTGAGTGAAAGCTGAGGAGGCAATCCGAGCAGTCTGTGAAGTTCAACCAAAGTGTGCTGGTCGTCGTAAAAGGCGATGTGGCATTAGTCTCGCACATACAGGCTTGGAACGCCGCGTTCTGCGTGCCGTTGTATGGGTCCGTCCACGGCCCGGTCTGGTCGTAGCACGACGCCACATGCTGGAAGACAGCACCACAGCCGTACATGCCACCCGAATCGTCCTCTTGCTCCGATAAGCCTTCGCCGCCTGGCTGATCAAAGCAGTATTGGATCATGGACGGCTGGAGAGTCACCTCGGGAGGCACGTAGTAAGCCGTGTCCGAGGTAGTCATGGCTGGGGTTTCGTCGTTTGGCGAACCAGAAGCCGCGGTCGTTGAGGTGGTCGTCGCAGACTGCGAACTCGTCGTGGCAGACTCCGAACTCGTCGAACTCGCGAATGACGGAGTCCACATTGCCATTGTGGAAACGACAGCAGTGGTGATCTGCGTCGTGATTTCCGTCAAACCCTCCATCGTCATTGTCGTATACGGCTGGTCGATCCCAGGATCACCGCAATTAGTCGATCCGCCCGAGCAGCTTGTAATTGTGACTTCCTCGGTCGTGAAGATTGTGGAGGTTGACGGGCCGCTGGAAGATCTGCTTGGCGCATCGTTCTCAGTACATAGCTCAACTGTGCAGCCGCTGGGTACGAGATCAGGGAAGCCGGTGGAGTATGTGATCCCATCAATGACTTGCAGGTTCCTGATGATGGAGTGTGAGTGAGTGGATGTGCTGGGCTGTTGCGATCGGGGATGCGTGCAGGTTGACGGGCATGCAGGGGCAGGTGTAGAATGAACCGACCGATGTGTTTGTGCAGAGCCAGTGGGCTCAGTGTATGTGGTATGTGGGCAGATGGTAGTGACATCGTACAATGTGCACCCGTTGATGACGGTGTGTGAGGAGGAGGCATCCGGGGTGACGGGTACATACTTTTGGTCGAGTGTCGTGGTGATGTTCTCTGTCACCAAACTAATGTCCGACACCGTGAAGACTTCCCTCGAGCCATCTCCTTCGATCGTGCTCCACGTCGGAGGTCCGAAAGACACGGTGTTCATGCCTGAACCATATGTAGCCAGCTCGCCTGAGCTCGGCGTAGGAGCTGAGGTGGCTACGACGGCGTTCTTTATCGCCGGGACGGTGGTAGTCGTTCTCGTGGTAATCGTTGACGTGGTCGGTATCGTCGTGGTCAACTGATCCGTACTCGACCAGGTGCTGCTACTCCAAGGCGACCCTGGCGGTGGGCCAGCTCCGATGTATCCATTTCCGCTTTCCGCCGCGCCAGGTGGTGGGTAAGGATATACATCGATGGTCGTCGTTATCAACGTGGTCAACGTTTCCGTGGCCCACGTTGTGGTGGTCGCCAATGCCCCGAAAGGCAGGAATATGAAGAAGAGCCTGATAATCATATTTGCCGGTGTTTGCAAAGAGCTAGTGTGGGTGTTGGTGCAGGCGAACTTCACGAAGAAAATGCTGAAGATGATGATACCAAACGTACGGATGATGGTAGATGAATGCTGTTGGTGCAGTCGTGAGATTGCTGTTCACAGACAGGTGCCAGAAGGTCTAAGAAGAAGTCAAGGTGGCCGCTTGAAGATAATTGAAGATTAGCCACGCGGTCCTGGCTCGGTGTAGTGAGGTGGCAGTCACTGAGCAATCATGGCGGCAATTCAGTAAATGGTCAGCTGGTCAGCGCAATACACACGTGATACTGCGAAAGTGAGCGGCATGATTTTCACATCTCGGGCCAGACGATGGGAAAGCAGGATGCTAAAGGGGGTGGTCACCTCGTTTGCAGACTGCACAATCCGCGAGAGTGAAGAGCAATCGTGCACAAGCCGCGCACCACTGCATTCCCTATGACTTGCGGTCCTGCTTGCCCTCCTCCTCAGCAACCATCCCAAGCACCTCCTGCTCCGCCATCCAAGCCCTCACGCTCTCCATCACTCTGTCCAATGCTTCACCACCGTCCATGACACTGTCCAGGTTTCGCACATCGATGCCACTCCGGTGATCACTCACACGCTGCTGACCCCAATTGTACGTGCGCACCTTGTTCTCTCGCCCAACTCTGCCGGCTCCAGCACCGCGCCGTAGTTTCGCAAGCTCTTCTTCCCTCTCTTCGCGTCTCTGCTGCGCGATGCGTGACCGGAGGAGCCGCCAGGCTTTCTCGCGATTCTGGAGTTGAGACCTAGAGTCCTGCATTGCAACGACGGTATTGGTCGGTAGATGCGTGAGCCTAACAGCTGACTCCGTACGGTTGACGTGCTGCCCGCCTGCGCCTCCGGCACGCATGACTTCAAGTTTGGTCTCCTTGGGGTCGACGTAGTAGTCGCTCTTCGGGTCGTTGAAGCTGCTCTCTTCTCCCATATCGCCACCACCCTCTGCGGCTATAGAAGGTAAGACTAGCACGCTAGCTGCCGAAGTGTGCGTGCGGCCTTTACTCTCTGTAGCTGGTACGCGCTGGACACGGTGTACGCCGGCTTCGCAACGTAAGATCCCGTATGCGCCTGGTGAGTCGACTTCGAGGATAGCTTCCTGGACGTGCGTGCCTCCTGCTCCTGCTGTCCCGGAGACTGCGCCGTCTGATGTTTCGTACTTCAGAAGCGCTGTGCGAAGACCGCTACGAGCGCAGAAGGCTTCGTACATGCGCAGCAGGTCGCCGGCAAAGAGACCTGCTTCATCTCCGCCTGCGCCGGGTCGTATCTCAATGAGGCATGGGAGATGTGCGAAAGGATGGACGGGTATCAGGCTCGATTTCAGGGCTGCGGAAGCATGCTCTACCTGCTGCTGTGTTGGCTCAACATCGTCGGCCGCCAGCTCTCGTAATTCCTTGTCTGGAGATTGCAGTAGGGACTGCAGCTCTTGCAATGCGCTCCGCGCTTTATCATACTCCTTTACGGCGGACGATGTCGACTGTAGCTCGCCCAGTCGCCTTGCAGATTTGGCATCGTAGTCTGTGGCGATTTTCTGGGAGAGCGTCGCATGCTCGTTTAATATCGATCGTGCCCGAGAGAGCAAGGCTGGCGAGATGCTATCGGATACAGAAGCTATGCAAGCACACCATCAGCGTTTCGTCTCATCTTCCTTGATATGTTGCCACTCACTTGTGCTTTGGTATCGCGCGAATCGCCGCGCTGCCAATAAAGACGGCTTCGCCAGTTGGCGCAAGCACCTGGAACATATCCATGGCACTGATGACATGGTCAGAGGAGCTCGATCAATGGTTGCGAGTGTCTCGTAGGAGGCGCATATCGCCTCGTGCCGAGGCTGCCTGCCTTAGGCATCAGCGCTGTGCAAGACAAGGTCCTCCCCGCTCGGAGCCAAAGGTTAGCGCGGCTCTTCGAGCTGCCAATCAGCTAGAAGTCGTGACCTCTCCTTCTGCCTTCTTTGAAACACTGACTATAGTCTTGTATGCACTTGGACCCTGCTTCGCTCACGGCACACGCAGTATGGCGACCGCGATCACATCCCTTGTCTCACCTGTTATAGGATCGCCGATAGCAATGAGCATCTCAGAACGAACAAGGCAAGATCCAGCAGCCTTGAGAGCACCGCAATAACTATTTTGAACGGCCACCGGCAGCACTCTCAGCCTTGCGACTCAGCCGGAGCTATTGTGGGTATATATCGGTAGGTCTCCTAAAGCCTTAAAAGCTCGCCCAGCTTCTCTGTCAGTTTCCAGCACACTCTCTCCTCCATAACAAGTTGAGAATACTCCACGCCACTGGCCCACTGCAGAGACTACTCGAGATGCCCCCAGCGGTGCTTCTCAGCCTTACCGCCATCTCTGCTTTCCCCTTCCTCATACGTTCGTGTTTGGGATCTCCACAGTGCTACTTTCCAGACGGCGAGACGCTGGCATCGAACCAACTATGCAATTCCTCGGCCAGTGTATCACCCTGCTGCGGCACCAATGCACAGTGCCTGGACAATGGCCTATGCTTGAACAACGGCCTCATAGTTCGTGGTAGTTGTACGGACAATAATTGGGGAGACGGCTGTACGCCTTACTGTCAGACTAGTAGGTGCTTCTGCCGCCCTCAAGTAAACATCAAGACGAGAAGTCTCGGGAGCTTCCCAGCGCGGAAGCCTGACCGCTATATATCACAGCCTACCCATCACGAGGGCTCGTGCTCCAGCCTTGCGATCCCTCGATCCCAACCTTCTCATGCGAGCTCATTGTCTCCACCTGCACGGGCACAGGCGCGTTCGTGCTTGAGAGCGGCACAAATATCATATTAAAGGATGCTGCTAACGCAGCTTGAGACCAGTATGCCCTGAACATCACTCCCATGGCTACGCTCACCGTGGCTGGCGATGGTGTTTGCGAGACTGCGTTGGGCTCGGCCACAGGTGCATCGACACAGACGGTCACTGTGTCTGCGCTACCGAGCACAAACAGCAGTAGTGCGAGCAGCAGTAATAAGCGATACGACGCCAGCGATGTGACAGCAGCAGCGGCTGGAGCTGGCGTACCGCTATTGGCCCTCTTGCTGGCCGCGATTGCAATCATAGTCTGGCAGCGCAAACGCTTTCGTCGCACCCTGGTCAGCCCGATGGAAGGACAAAGCGGTGACATGTTGTGCTCGCCAACTGAGTACGCCCGGTCATCCGCAGCATCTCCGCGGACACACGACAGCGAGCACAGACAGTCTGGCCCTGTGCCTATTCATCAAGAAGGTTCCTTCCGCGAATCGGGATCACGGTCAGTGGTAGAGGCCAGTGCGGAACGAGACCGGCAGGAGCTGGATGAGTGGAGATGACCGAGCAGGCAACATGAAGCGTACGCGGATGGAGACCGACAAGACTTGTAGCGACGGTGCCAAGAATGCATGGTCGGTGAACAATCCGTATCTCTGAAGCCGTGCTGCGATGAAAATGTGACTGCTTGGAACCTTGGAGGTCGCAGACTGTAGTCTTCCAGCGTCTTTACGTAACGAACACAGTCTATCTTGTAACGTCATTTCGTACACTTCGTGCCGGCCGTGAAGCGATATCTCATTTCCATCCCATCCTCGTACTTCCCAAACACCAATAGGAATCATCTTTTTCCCGGCCGTTCTTTACGCCCATCATCAGTACCTTCATATGTCGTTTCACATTCAGCAATCGAACTCCTCCAGATGTAACTCCACACTCGGAAAATCAGCCCTCATGCGCTCAGAAGCAGCTACTCTTGCATCCGTCAAAAGACCACTTGGTCCAGAAGCCGCAACGAGCACTTTCTTCGTACTCGGCAATCCAGCGATCGCACGTCCGACTATTTCATCTACATTCGGGCGACCGTACTGGACGATGTTTGAGCTCCAGCTCGTAATGGAAGATTCCGTGTTAGTTCCAGACCACCTCATCGCGGCGTTCTTCTCTCTGTCCAACAGATCTTCCCGGATAGCGCGGGGCGACGAGATGTCACGTTTCGACATTCTGTTGCTGGTGATGTAGATGCGGAGGTTGACTGCTGGGTTCTCTAGCAATTCGTTGAGTTCCAGGTCGAACCATGATAGGTACGCTGATAACTGTTAGCATCGTACACACAAGGCGTAGAGTGATGTGACGTACCTCTGCTCTTCACGGCCCAAACAAAATCCAGCTCGCTCTTGTGCTTCCTCAAGCGGATGTTCCTGGCCCATTCAAGCGCCAAGGCAAACGTAAAGGTAGCGCCGCTGCCGCCAGCAACCAGCACGACCTTGTCGAATGTCCTCGCATCCGGTACCCGTCCATATGGCCCTTCGACAGCAGCTCTAAGCGTCTGGCCCTGCTTCGTTCTACATGCAGTCTCGTGTAGAGCTCTGGTGAAACCATCGTACGAGGCGATGACAAACTCCGCAGGGTCGTTCGAGACAAGCGTAAAGGGATGAGTCTGCAGCATCCGAACGCCTGGAATCCAGAGGAAGACGTGCTTACCCGGTACACCACCGGCTTTGATAGGGCGGTGCAGGACAACTCTGGTGGCGCCCTCCGGTAGGGGTGTAAGGGTGCAATAGTTGCCTACGCCGTAGTAGATCCAGCGGCTGAGGCGGAGGAAGCGGTCAATGACCCAGAGGCCAGCTGCGAGTCCTACGATGACCAGGGTATAGTGTGAAATATCCGGAGGTTGGTAAGTGTGGAAGCCGGCTTGATGATGTCAGCAGGTGATATTGAGCTGTGCGTTCTGCGACGGACTTACCTGTTACTAAGATCACTACAATCATGACGATATGTGTGATGTAGAAGAGCTCGTACTGCCTTCTCCGCACAAAGCCAAGCGCGGAGAAGAAGATGACCACCATAGCCAGACCCGCAGCAGCACCAGCGTATTGGTGGGTATCACGCATTACGAAGAGTGCATGTGCTTTTGCCAGCCCAGTAGCGTAGATACTGTCGTCTTGTCAGCAGTAAGTCAGTGAGCAGAGCATGTGGTAGACGTACATCGCATGCAGCACCACAAACAGAACGGTGGTGTACCCGCAGCATCTATGCAGCACGTTGAGGCTATCGTAGGAATGTCCTGCTAAAGGTAATAACGGCGTATTTTTGAGTCCCAAGAAGACAGCCAGACACATGTTGCAAAGAGCCATCCTGCTTCGATGTCAGCCGCATACTCGAAGATTCTCCGTGGCTCATACGAGGTTATGCGTACCATCCTAGCCTTTTGGCAAAGAATGTTTGCAGTTCCCAGTTGACATTCGTAAACGTTATCACGATGTTGATGGCGAAGTATAGGAGAGCAACCGTAAGCTGTCCAGGTAGTACGAGTACGTCCCCAAGTGCCAAGCCACTGGCTACTCGCTTGATGGGCCGAAAAAGGATGCTGATGGCCTCGCCAATCGCACTCGAGCGGGCTATAAGCTTGCTAAAGTACTTCTCCGCCCAATGCGCGACAATGAAGATGCCAATCAGGCCACCTATTGCTATGCCGAAGTACTTGGCGGCATTCTGGTCGGCGACTGTTGCTTCGGCGAACAACTTGTACTCTGCCGCGGAAGCCATGTTGGAAGTCGTGAATATCGTGAATGTCCAATGATTCTTCCCGGTTTCGTTGGTAGTGCGAGGCAAGCGGTCGTCCTCAAGTGGTCGTCCTCAAGTGATTGTCCTCGATGCTGATCCGTAATGAAGTCTTCGGATTCCAGAAACCCTCGACTAGCCGCCACCAATCGCACCCTCCTATCACCTCTGATACCTGAGCTATTGTAGAGCTCCCTCTCACTTCGTATATTCTCTCCCGTCCTCGGAGTAATGCGAATAGCCTCACCGGAATTGCCTGTATCTCGAAAGTCGTCAAACCCAAACGCACAGAGGCGTGACATGATGAAGGTCAGATGAAGAGAAGTCAATTTTAAGAGAGGCATGGATGTCTGTGCTGGCAGTTGAATCAATGGCAGTGATACCGGATTGCAGCCTAACGCTACTGTGATGATGTTCGACACCGCCTGGAAATAGACACCAGGGTGCCTGGCTGCTATCAGGCAGAGTACCGATTGGCTGCATTTACACATTTATGCACCTAGGACACGTGTAGGTATCCGGTGTTTGGCCCGCGCAGTAGAGCTGCATGAATATGCGTGGCCGGCTTTGCAGAGCGCATGGTTGACGTCTTGTTTCAGAGAACAGCACGGGCCCTGATATCTTGATTCGGGTAACCCGGGTATCAGAGATATGATGCCGGCATTTTCGAGCAGGCTGGCAGCCGGATATCAACCGGCTCACGGCATGGCTTCGGGAGCAGCGCAGCTTCCATCCCGGATAGCCTGGACAACGTGTCTTGCGGTGAGTTGCTGTTCTTCAGCATGAAGTTTTCTCGCGGTCGCATCGTATCTCCAGTCGGAATCCGAGCTCGGGTCCTGATACGTCAAAGCAGCTCCTCTCGACGTGCTTATCGGACAGGTAAATGCCTTGCGGCCCTTGCCGCGCGAGATCAAGGACTTCCTTCTTGAATCCTTTACCCGCTCCTTCGGGAGAGACAACACCGCTGAAGCGCCAATGAGATTGAATCCGTGTTCTGCCCGCGCCTTTCGTCGCAACCTGGTGTGCATGATTCAAGGCATGGCCGTTGAGGCGCAGATGTGTCTCCGGAGGTTGGAGAGGAGTTGCATGAAGTGGGACGCGGGCTGGGAGGGCCCGCTGTGCCAAGCCAGCCTCCTGCCTCATTGGGCTGAAGCGATGTTCGGCGGACCCATCGGAGGATCCTCACGGCTTCAGCCTTGCAGCCTGCATGCCCCCCGTTTCGAAAGCGAGAGCGAGCCTGGAAGCTTCTCCATGCGGTGTGACCAACAAAGACTGATGATATCGCAGAAGTACGGCTTGTCTGGAGCTGATGTCTTGATAATTCGTCAAGCGCCCTCATCGGCGTGGCTGTGAGATTTCGAGGCTGGTCTCGAATGCAGCCTAGCGGCAATATACGTGAATGCAAAATCCGCCCGGCGCTAGTGCCTGTATCTACCGAGCCAATCACAGGCAGCGGTTCTTCTCGACATTCAACCTTGACCCAACCCTCGTCTTCTCTACCATACATACGAAGGACCAGTACACTGTAAATTCCATACGGAAATCCGAAGATGAG
The DNA here is from genome assembly GCA_022814695.1 of Neocatenulostroma microsporum. Classification (NCBI taxonomy): domain Eukaryota; kingdom Fungi; phylum Ascomycota; class Dothideomycetes; order Mycosphaerellales; family Teratosphaeriaceae; genus Neocatenulostroma; species Neocatenulostroma microsporum. Next base: position 41,901 of record JAKLLW010000055.1, read on the forward strand.
CGAATCAACCGGCCAACCGACTACCATGCCACCCGCCAAACCAGTCTCCGTGCTATTCGTTTGCTTGGGCAACATTTGCCGCAGCCCAATGGCCGAAGGAGCCTTCAGACACCTCACACGATTCGGAACACCGCAACAACACCCTCTCATATCAGACATCGACTCCTGCGGGACCGGCGCATATCATGCAGGCGATTACTCCGACTCCCGTACGATGTCTGTACTAGAAGACAACGGCATAGACTACAAACACAAAGCCCGCAAAGTAAAAGTACCAGAGGATTTTGAGCGCTTCGACTATTTGCTCGCCATGGATGAGGAGAATCTTGTCGACCTGAAGGATATGGTTAAGCGGGCCAAGAAAAATGGAAAATTGAGTGGGGAGGAGATGAGTAAGGTGCATTTGTACGGCAGCTTTGGCGGGAAGAGTAAAGACGAGGATATCATTGACCCATACTATGGTGGGAGGGATGGCTTTCAGATCGCGTACGAACAGGTCACGAGATTTGGGAAGGGGTTGCTGAAGCATATTGAGATGGAGGCTGCGAGGGAGTTGGGGGGTGAGGTGCCTTGAGATGGTGTATGGCGCACTTTGCACTCTGTCAACGTGGATGAAGGGTGCTTGGGACTTGGCACCACGAATATCTACCGCTCAGAAGTACTGTCGTGTCTTCTTGAGCCTGGAAGGCTCTTGTCAGAGAGGTATTCTTCGGCGCTGCGTTTGCTACAATCGAACTTCACAGTACGGCATCCTCAAGATCTGCGCATTGCTTTTTACGATCGGTCGCCGAACTCTTCAGCAATGCTATCAGCTTGCGACATGCCACAAATTGAAACACCGGGAAGCGTGTACCTGGAAAGCCGCTTACGCTCCCACATACTGTCCACAACACACGGTCAACAAGAGCGGCACCAAACGACAGTGCAGATGGCCCTTCGCTGCTTCGCCACAGAGTACTAGAAGAACAATGGGCATATCTCAGTACGGAAGTCGGGGTAATTGAAGCCGTCGTTGCGATCCTCAATGCCGGCCTTTGATTCCCGATGTACCGTCATTCAGTCTCAGGCTCTATGGTGAGCTCAGCTTGCAGTAGATTTCCGGCATCCTGGAAATCGTACAGAGCCTTGGAGCCTTTGACGACGCACCCTTTTACGCATGGAATGTTGGTACTTCCGAAAGGAAAAGCCGCCATTGAGGAACGCGACGACGGCATTGATCTTCTAAGCTTTTAGAGTCACCAAATGACATAGATTAAGAGAGACTTATTTTATTTCCTCATGTGATGAAGTGGAGATCGATTTTGACCATACCCAGCACCTGTTCCACTTGCCAGAAACGCTTGTCAGTCAACTCAAATGCCCCGGTCATCAGAGATGCGTGACGTCCTATGCACACAATCACGACCCTCACAGTTTACGAGACAGGCCTTCGAGCGCAAATCTCTTGATAAATGCGCTTGCTTCCAAGCTCAATGGCTCTAAGCGAATATTGTGCTAATGGATCATAAGAGTCATCGGCAGCGGCGAGCCTTCTCCCGCCATGTCCGTCGACTCTTTTGACCGCACAACAAACATCAACTACCGCGGCAGCTGGTTGAGCTCGCGAGCGGTGATCAAGCAGATGAAGAGCCAAGATCTTTTACCCTCGTATGTTGGACGGCCGGGAAGAAGAGGCAGTATCGGTTCGCTTTCCCAGTGTGTTTGGGTTCGGCTTGCGAGTAGCGGCTGACCAGTTGCCTTGTGGTCAGTGATATTGTTGGTCCGGTCTGCCTCGGTCACTAGTCGGTATAACATGGTCCTGATCCGGTCAGTCTGGTGCTCGTCGGAGTCTTGGTCCGGTATGGTCTGACCTCGCCGTTAACCACGGTCGACCGAGTCGCAGTAGGGCAAGAAATGTGCTATATTAGGCTACATTCTTGGCCGGGTAGAAGCCGCAACTGCTCTTACACCTCGGGGTATCGAGGGTTCAACGACAGTCGGAGGCTGTATGTGCGCGCGCGCCTCGCTGTCGATGGTTTGGAGACCGTTACCGCGGCGTTCGATACGGCAATATTGCCGGGAAGACTGCGAATGATAGCACATGCAGGCTGTACCGTATCCTACGCTTGAACGGCCTTGTATACCTTGTTTTCCTCTTTCGGACTCGGTACACCATTGGTCCAGATGGTCTAGCCCGTCAGTGTTTGTCCAGATCATTCATGTTTTGGAACCAAGGGTCCTGAAGTATCTCTCTTGCCGATGCCCGATCTGCAGGCTCAACTCGCAGCATCTTGCAAACAAGACGTCCAATGGATTGCAGGTCTGCCTGCGTGAACTCTGCTTCTTTTTCTCCATCGTCAAGATACACTTCTTCGAGCCATTGCTGCAGGTTGGGAGAGCTTCCGACTTCGTCTATGCCACTTCGAGACTGATTTGACATTGTTTGCCATGTGGAATGCCATCGCTCTGGAAGTGCATCGCCAGTGGTATCCAGAATTTCCGGTACCAACGACGGCACCGTGACCATGATATTGTCGAAAGGGGGCTGGCCAGTCACCAGTTGAAAGAGCTGCGCCAAGTTAGCAGCGTTACTTCCGCGCATCCTCCACTGGTACGCTCAAATGTTAACCCGCAGTTTGCCCGTCAGGCGTGAGGCAGAGCTGCGGGCGAGGCTTCGTGACATTGGACATTAACGCCCTCTTCAGGAGTCAACACGTCGGACCAGCTGTTGTATCGTCCGCTAGACTGCTGCAAAACCTTGATCCATCAGATTACCATGCAACGTCCATTGCCACCGGCCCTTGGGATAAACATTTGAGCGTACCAGCGGAGGATAGCTTTCACGTACCATGCATCCCATGCTCCAAATGTCTGCTCGACGGTCGAGCTTATCTTGAAATATAGCTTCAGGAGGCCGGACCACGAGCGGCGTGTGAAGCGTGGTCGGAGGGTCTGCCTCGAAGAAAGCTTCACCCATGTCGATGATCTTGAAGCCTGTTGTTTCAAGTCGCAATAGGTCCAGCGAAGATGCGGGCGACACAAGATACTCTGGCATGAAAACTTCAAGAGGGTCGCCGCTTTTTCTTCTCACAGGTGCGATGTCAGGGGGTCCGATGAAACGGCTGCATTCCCGCTCCGAGCAGTTTTGCAGCTGCGGCATCGTGCAAGCCAAGTTGCCAGTGTGTAGGTCTTGAAAGCGTCAGAGCATCTGTTCGTCGTGCTGAGGGTTAGGAACATACCTCCGTGCACCATGCCCTGCGAATGCAAGCAGTCCAGACCAAGAAGAGCCTGTTTTGCTGCGGTCTTCGCGAGGGCAGCTGGTAAGCGATTATCTGGCGAGGTTCTTTCCACAAAGTCGGTCACGCACGGCCCAAGGAGCTCCAAAGCTAGGCAGTCATGCACGCCGTTCGGTCCGGTAACTTTAAAATGATCATGGAGCGAGCGTATTTGAGCTGCGCCGGGGTGGTCTGGCTTGCTTCTGGCCAAAGCGATCATGGCAGTTATCTCCCGAGAGGTGGCTCCATGCTCCGCCGTCGAGATTTTGAGAGCGACATTTCTTTGCTGACTGTGCATGAATCAGTGTCGTTCAGCAGGCTTGATGGGGTGACTTGTACCTCTCGTCTCTGGCAGCCCAGATGGTGGAATATCCGCCCCAGCCTAGCTTTTGGAAAATTTTGTAACGTTCGTTGTGAAGGCGATCGCCTATCCTGACGGGATGATAGCCTCCCGGACGATATCGATGCAAAGGCTCGGCGTTTATGTCGCAGTCGTATCCGCGATCCCACTGTCTGGCTGGAGGTTCACCGGACGAGCTTTTCATGCTCGCTGTCTTGCCACTCATGTTTCGGATAGAACAGCGTTGGATGACCGGTGCACGCAGAGCCCGATGATACAGGGAACGCATTGCAAGTACGATTCGTGAAAGGAGCGTGTGAACCGTCCAAGTCTTGTACGAGGCAGCCGAGGAGGCGAAGACTGCCCGGTACGGAGTCAGCTACTGGCCCCAAGGGTCGGTGACAATGGACGGCAATTGCAGCTCGCTCTTGTCGTTCGAGCGACCCTTATGGCTGCTTATTGGGCGCAGACCTATCTGGAGAGCCTGTCAAGATCTCAGCAACTGTCTCCCAGCCTTGTGTGGCTGCAGAGTGTCCGACGGCCGATACAAGAGCTTCAATTTTGTTTGGGATACAAGGGAAGACTGCAATCTCCTTTGTCACCGACCCTCGCCCTATCAACTCCGGATACGAAAAATCTCGTGCTAATGGGAACGTGGTTCGCCATCACAGGTCTGTCGTTGATGGTGCGCATCCAATCACGCAAGCCTCAAGTACCTTGTAACGCACTGGGAGCGAGAGCTCGCAGTAATCCGTAATGTCTCGCTAGGTACAGGCTAGTGTAGGGCGTATAAGGAGATTGTAAGATCGAGAAGACGAGTTGAAACAAACTGAACTTCACTTGACTCTTGGCGCTAACAAACCCCGCCTCAACCCCGTATCCCCGTATACGGATACGTCAGCGCCACTGTGTCAATCCCAAGATCGCACTCTCCTCTTTTGAGCTCTCATCAACCACTGAAAGACACGACAACATGGCCCAAGAGATCGTACTCTTCGATCTGCCCTCGAAGGGCAAGTGTCAATGCTGGTCGCTGAACCCATGGAAAGGTAGCCTACCTCATCGTTCTTGTCGACCTTTGCTGACCAGCTCCATAGCCCGCCTGGCCCTCAACTACAAAGGCCTGCCCTACCGCACGCAATGGACAGAATACCCAGACATCGAGCCCACCTTCCAACGCCTCGGTATCCCGCCCAACACACCTGAAGATGCCGGCTCTGCGGATTATACCATTCCCGCTGCGAAGATGTCAGACGGCACGTACATCATGAACTCTCTCAAGATCGCAAAGGCCTTGGAGAAGCTACAGCCAGAGCCAAGCCTACACCTTGACAATGGCTACGTAGAGAAGGTACAGCCCTTGGTAGGCAAGGTATGGACAGCAATGAAGAACGTAGTCATACCGAGGGTACCAGCCAAGGTGTTGAATCCTTCAAGTGCAGAGTACTTCAAACGAACAAGGGAAGCAGTCTTTGGTATGCCGCTAGAGGAGCTGCCGCAGTCTGAAAACGGTGGTGAGAATGCGTGGAAAGCTGCTCAACCGGCTTTCGACGAGATCGCGGCGGTATTGCATGAGCATGAGGATGGACCGTACATTATGGGTACGCAGCCCAGCTTTGCGGACTTTGTGCTCGCAGGGCTGTGGCGGATGTTCAGGACGATTGATGAAGGAGATGTTTTTGACAGGTGTTTGAAGATGGATGGTGCGATTGAGCGACATTACCAGGCGTGTAGTAAGTGGCTGGAGAGAGATGATCACTGAAGTAAGACTCGCCCAGGAAAGCGATCAGCCATCTATGTCTATCTGAAGCTCCGCTTCTGTGCCTCGGGCGACGTCGTGCGCCTTTCACAATGCAACGTTGGCCGCTGGCGACAAGCTATACACGTCTATACACGTCGCCAGGCCACTGACGAAAGAGGTGGCGCGGCAATGCAATTTTTCGAGGAATTTGATCCGACCCTGTCGTCAACGAAGCCGCCCCGGTTGTTGCAGAGACGTCGTCGACTTTCGGTGTTGCGACTCTATTCGCAGCGTTCTTCTCCTTGCTCGGATGTGGCGGCTCCTCTTGGTACGCATCATACCGGTAAGCGCTGCCTGTATGATCTGCCCTCAGACCACTCTGACCCTTTCGGTATACTTTCTCTCTCGCCGTCAGACCCTCATCGACGGCCTCGGGATATAGCTTGCGGCCCCGAGGCTCTGGAACGAGCAGCTCTACGACGTCCTCAAACGTGCCAGGCGTCGTCACGTAAGCGACGTTAAAGCCATCAACATCCGCCTCTCGGATCCAATGCTCCATCTCATCGGCCACTTTCTGTGGACTTCCGACACTCACAGGCCCCAAGCCGCCTATACTGGCTTTCTCGGCCACGATGCGAGGTGTCCATCTCGGTATCTCTTTGCTTGTGGTGGTGAAGGCCGACATAATCGAAGTTATCTTGTGCGCCTCTTTGGATTCGTCGGCAGTGAGGTCCTGGTCGAGCGGGATTTTGGAGATGTCGATGCCTGTCCATCCAGAAAACAAGACTAGCCCACCAACGGTGGAGGCTGTCTTCAGAAGCTCCTGGTACTTATCCTCCGCTTCCTGGTCTGTGCGGCCAAGTATAGAAGTGAAAGTCGCAAAGAACTTCACAGAGCGTGGATCTCGACCTTACTGGGCCGCCAATGCACGGATCTTGTCCACTTTCGGCCGCAGCACGATAGGGCTATGAGATGAGACGAATACTGCTTCGGCGTGCTTTGAGACGAAGTCGCTCCCGGCATCACTCGCACCCGCCTGAAACAGGAATGGTGTTCGCTGTGGCGACGGATCGACGATGTGCCTACTCTCGAGATCGTAATACTTACCATGATGCTTAATGGTACGTATTCGGTCTGGGTCAAAGTACGCATCACGATCGGCGTCGGCAACGATGGCCTTGTCGCTCCAGGACCCTTCCCAAAGCTTGTAGAGCACTCGCATATACTCATCGGCCTGCGCATACCGCCCACCGTGCTCAGTCGGCGAGTCGATTCCGATTGCCTTGAAGGCCGCTTTCTTCCACGACGTCACGATGTTCCAGCCGATGCGCCCCTCTGTCATATGGTCGAGCGTAGAGAATCGCTTCGCCAGCAGAAAAGGAGGTTCGAAAGATGTACTGGCCGTGATCCCGCAGCAGAGATTCTTTGTCACGGCTGCCATGGCAGATATCGGGATTGTCGGGTCGGTTATGGGCCATTGCGCAGCACGGCGAACACAGTTGAGTCGAGGGGAAGACTCGTATGTATCGTAGCCGCCATAGGTATCTGCGAGAAACAGCGCATTGATGCCGCCCTTTTCCAAAAGCTTCGCGAGATTAATCCAATATGGATGGCGACGCTTCGTGGTACTTTGGTCGTCGGGCTGTTTCCACTGGCCGGGAGAGAGATGGCCGATTGCTACTAATATCAGCTACGTGTTCTTACTGAAGATACACTACTGGCACTTACTGGACATGTCGAATGCATTGAGAAGAACGTGCTTTTTACCACCCGGCACCGTCTCATTTTCATTTCTTCCACCGTTGGTATCCGACATGTTGGACAGCAATGTCGAGGAACGCGATGCCCTGAAACTTCGATGAGTATCTAACATATCACAGTCCTCGGTATGCCGCCCTACGTCCATCAGTCTGAGTTGACTGCCAGAGGATCGACTCCGCAGCATGCAGGGCTGGGCGCTGAGCTCGAGCACGCTATCCCAGCTGCGTATTGCTACAAGTTCCTACAAGCTCAGTTCAGTACCATCACCACTCTGAGCCCCTTGTAATCGTGCGACTCCATGCAGGCAAGCAACGGCTTTGCGACGGAGTTACAGCTAAGCTACATAGGGCTGACCGCAATTGCGTGCTTGCATGTCTATGTGCCGAAGAGGGCTCACATCGTTGAGGCGCTCCACTGGCGAACCAAAAAACCACAAGATTTCCTGAATCCGCACCATTCTGACTCGCAGAGCAGAGATTGCCGCGTGGTGTAACGTGGATAGGTAGAGGCGAGTAGGTCGACCGCGAGCTCCACTCAGTCAGACCATAGGCCATGATGAACAGGTCGGCAACTACTTCTGCAGGTCAGCAATTCCCCTTCAAGATCATCTTCTCCTGGTCATATCCATCCCTAACGATCAGTACAGACAGTGATCCAACTGACCACGTCCTTCGAGCTTCACCGCAAGCATGGCAGACGCTTTCTGGAGCGAGAAGCCTTCTCAGGAGCCAGTGATCACAGACAAGGCTCCCTCGTCATCAGCAGAACCAGAACGAAGCATCGATGATGCCGGCAGTAGAGAAGCGTTCTTGGCCACGTTCCCAAGACGACAAGGCCATCACGCGCAAAGTCGATCGGCGTTTCCTATTGCTCATCGGGATCCTCTACATGACCAAGAACATCGACTACACGAACGCCGCGAATGTAAAGGTCCTTCAAGTCGGCCAGCCTCGCAACATCCTTACCGAGCTATCGATGACCGCCGATGAGTACAACTGGGTTCAGTCGATCTATTTCGTGCGTTGCCTACATGCTTGTTCGTAGTGGTCGGTCATCGAGCTCACCGTCCGCCTTATATCAGCTACATCGTCTTTGAAGTACCGAGCAACCTATTGCTGAAGAAGATGACGCCGCGCCTTTGGCAATCTCGCATCATTCTGACTTGGGGTATCGTGCTGGCATGCCACGCCGCTATTCAGAACAAACAGTCACACTATGCTCTGCGATTCCTACTCGGGATGATGGAGGCTGGACTATTTCCTGGACTCGCAGCACGGCTGTGTAGTTGGTATCGTAGCGACGAGATGGGAAAGCCTATCATGTGGATGTTCGGCTTCCAAAACTGCGCAGGTGTTGTCAGCTCACTAGCCTCCTATGGCATCTCGTATATGAACGGAATGTGTGGGTTGAGTGCCTGGAGATGGTACGTCCTCCAATTCGTTGCTGTCTCCAATTCCTGTTGTGGCTGACACCTTGTAGGGTATATCTGCTTGAAGGCCTTTACACTACCCTGCTGGCTGTTGTTGTATACTTCGTCCTACCCGACTATCCTAAGTCGCCACGGTCCTCGAATTGGCTGAGCCCAAGGGAGCAGGAGTATCTTGAGGTCCGCTTATCGGAGAACGCTCCGCTCACACACGAAGGGGCGTTCAAGAAAGCAGAGATTGTGGCGTCACTCAAGGATCCGCGAATGTATGCTTTCATGTTGAATCAGCTTATGGTCAACTTCGCCGGCTACGGACTACAGTGGTATTTGCCAACCATCACAACCAACTTGGGGGTTGTTGGCCTGCCTCGGAACCAGCTGCTGAACATCCGCCCGCGGCAGCTTCAGTGCTGGCCATCATCTTTGCTGGCAACTTCATGAAAAGGGCATACATTACCCGTCCTGCTTTCACACAGCCAATCATGGCGGGCATGACGGTGTGTTTCATTCTGTTCTTCACTATCACCAGCAAGGCGGGTATCCATGTAGTATGCGTGCTTGGCACGATGTTCTACGCCGTGTACTTCATCCCGTTCTGGTCCTGTGAGTGAGTTCATCTCCGTATGCGATCCTGGCTGACAGATGCAGGGCGCTCGTCGACATTGCATGGCATGACCGGGACGGCTTTCACCCTTGCCTTCCAGTCTTGCATCGGCCAAGTCGGTGGTGTCATTGGACCACAGCTGTTTCAGAGCAAGTTCGCTCACAACGGGTACAAAGTCCCATTCGCTGTTTGTGCTGCCGCGACTATTATCGGTTGGGCAGCCAATTTATGGACAGTGGTCTCAACAGTCAATCAGTCAGGTTTTTAGGGGGTCGGAGGCCAAGCTTGACTGCTTCGTAAGCGGTATAGATGAAGCTTGACTGACTGTTGGTGGTGTTGCTAGTAACCTTAACTGACTGGCGGTAGTTACCGACGCCGTGTTAGCGAACTTGACTGACTGTTTGGAGGGTGGTATTTGCTTGACTGACTGCTTATTTCGGCGGTAACTTCCTAAAGCGGAAGACCTCCGCGGTATTCGGCAAAGCACGGAAGCTGGAAGGTCGTAAAGCCGGTGAAGCGTAGCGCGACCACTTTGCGCGCCAATAGAATCGCTAGGATTCGCAAAGGGTTAGGGTTTGGGTAAGCTGCACCAACAACACCACCACTACTAAAGCGTATACCACACGACACAACCCTATACCAGATTAGTCAGTCAGTCAGTCAAGTTTCGACCCCCTCGAGGCCTAAACTTGACTGTCTCGTAGAGCTTAAAACTCAAGCTTGACTGACTGATTTAGTCAGTTATTCAGTCAAGCTTTGGTATACCATGCTTGAATGTTGAGACCACTGTTTATGGACCCGGTGGCTGACTCGGAATGTTGAATGGGACGTTAGACGCATCCGTCGGTTGAGGATCGAGGCGGAGGAGGAGGGTAACGTGCATGGTGATAATGATGTCAAAGTCCATCAAGAGCGGCGTTTCTATGGCGGATTGCGTAAGAAGTCCGAAGGCGAGGTGGTGTGAGCATCAAGCCCGTCGGCATTTACGGTATAACGCAGTCCTATCAGATTTGGAGTATTGGGCTTGAAGCAGCTGTAAGCAGGGTGTAACAGTCCATTTCCAGAGCTTGCACAACCCCTAGAACGTCTCGACCATGTCTGATCTAGCTGCGAAGTTTCAGAAAGACCACGGATCCGAATCGGACTGCTCATGCAGTCTCACTCGGTCGTTTGGCAAGCTTTATATCCTGCGCGGACGCTCTCACAGACATCTCGTAAATGCCGCCCAGCAACCTCGAAGTCTTCCAACGTGACGTACACCGGTGCACTCAGTCGAGCCCACCAAGCATTCGCGTAAAGGAAGATATTGACAGCTGTATCGCGTTCCAGAACCATGGTCCTCATGATCGATGCCCCAACCTCCCTAGCAGCCATTTGGTCTTGGGCGGCAAGCGGCAAGCGAACATTAGCAAAGGCACAATGGCCCAAAGTCCCCTCTTCGTTTTCGAGGACCTCCGTCCCCAAGATCCCTGCCACTGCTTTGCCGCCTCTGCGTGCAAGGTCAAGCGAGTGAGACATGATCGCGTCTTCACCCGTCCGACCTTGCCAGGTCAACCGGCTCCGCCAGTGAAGCGCCGCTGGCACACATAGATATGGCGAGTCGTCCAGGGTGCCAACACTAGAGAAGTTGGCTACAAAACTGCTCTCAAAGCTGAAGCTTGTCGGTAGAGTCGAGCGTAGGATGTGCTGGTTCCGGTAGGGAGTGTATAGGACGCCACACCCGCGAGGCGTATAAAGCCATTTATGACAGTTGGTAATGAAGAAGTCCGGGTCTAGGTCTTCGAGATTCAGCGGTATTTGGCCGATGCCGTGAGCTCCATCGATACAGGACAGTACCCCGTGCGTTCTACAAAGCTTAGTGAGTCTCTCGAACGGCATGCGCACCCCGGGGAGCGCGTTGATGGTATCGAACAAGACGAGCCTTGGCCTCAAACCTTCAGCTCTGACGGACGTAATAGTCGACTCCAGCGCATCGCAGAGAAAGTCATCGGAGACAGGCAACGTATACTCGATCTTCACAAACTCAAGCGGAGTCGTCTGAGCCAGATATCTCAGCGTATTGGCAAAGGCTTCGTACATCGTGGAAAAGGCTATCACCACGTCGCCTTCGCTGTACGCTATGTTCCGCAAGACGGTCTCGACCCCGTTCGTCGCATTCGGCACAAAAACGCAGGTATCGGCCGGCGCGTGCAAGTACTTCTCCACTGCACGTCGAATCTCGTCTAAGAGGTGCGTACGATACTCATATCGCACGAAAGCATCTGGCCGGGCTTCTGTGCGTTCCTGGAAGTCGCGCAGCGTCTCCCGGACAGGAAGAGGGTAGGTCCCGTACGAGCCTGGCATCGTTGTTAGCCTGGATTTCGTTTGCTTGCGCGATTTACTGGTCGGTATACCATGGTTCAGATTCCTGTAACCAGGCTGGAGCGCAAAGTAAGTCGCTGCCTCCTCGCCGCATTCAATCGTCTTCTTCGTCTCGGACATCGCATGAAAGTTGTGTAAGGAATGTCGAACGCCAGGGGTTTGTTGTGCTGAGCCGTATCCACGCAAGTGATCGTGCCGACTCTGAATCCTCCAAACCGCTCACGAAGTGGAGTTGCTTCGTGGTCTACCTTGATGAACTTGCCAGTGCTTCTCAACAACAGCCTCAAACATGCTCACTGCCACGCCCTTTTCGCCTAAGGTGACTGCGTTATCAGTAAGCGAAGGCTACTGTAGGAAGGTTGTGCGCGCCGCTGCAAGTCGGTGGATCTCATGCCGATTCGCTGGACATGCTGTAATACTACAAGGTAGTACATTATCCAATAGTGGCAGAAGAAGTGCTCTAGACGAGGACCATGGGCCTAGAGTAGAAACGGTTCATATTGTTGTACATTGACCTTCCCGGCCTCCCGCAGCCTTATGGTACACATATCATACACCCCAAGATGCCCACCCATACCTTATATGCAGACGCAAAGCAACGCTCAGAACGCTCCAACCCAACCAATCCACCCTATACACACCGACCCGGTGAAACCGGTGAAACCATGCACACACCCTAGAAACCCAGATCACCACTCCCCGTCACCACCTGCGCAGCAGCACCCTTCGGTCTCCGCAACATCGCCTCCATCAACACCCCCGCCGCAACGCCCACATTCAAACTATCCAACCCCACATCCGGCGTCTCTCTATCCCGATACCCTTGCTCAATACTAATTAACCGATCAGCCTGCCTAACCAGATTCGCCCTCAAACCCTCTCCTTCAGCGCCCAGCATCAAGATCACTGGCCCCTTGGCCAGCGGACTAGAGGCAGCTACAGCCGTGGTAGTGGTTTGACGACGGACGTCGTTGGCGGGTGCGATACCGGGGACTGGAGGGGATACAGCCGCGTAGATATTCCACCCGGCTTTCGCAGATTCTGTGATGAAAGCGGAGGGTTTAGGGAGAGCTAGCAGACGCACAGCTTCGCAGGCCCCGGAACTAGCTTTCGCCAAAACAGCAGAGGACAAACCTGCGCAGGTCCCTGTAGCGACAGCCACGGCGTCTACGCCATAGAAATGCGCTGATCTTAGAATATTTCCCAAATTAGCGGGGTCCAAGATTCCATCTAACATGATGATGAAAGGGTGTCGCCAGGTTTGCGTCGAGGAAGGGATAGCGGAGGGCGCGCCGTTTACGGCTACATCTTCTGCTGATTGCCTGTCGAGGTTTAGGGGTATGATGGAGGTCCTTGTGTCGGGTTTGGCTAAAGCGAGGACGGGAGGGGAAGGGAGTTTAGAGGCTTCGAGGACGACGCCGTTATGGGGTCTGCTGTCTGACATTTTGTCTAGCAAGCTCAGGGGGGTGTTGTGCGTGATGCGCAGGCCTGCTTTCTCGGCTAAAGAGAGGATGGCAGATTGGTTTCGCTCCCGAGCTGCGAGGCGGGGGTGCAGGTAGAGGTGGTAGAGTTTGCGGCGTTTAGCGCGGAGAGCGGCGAGTACGACGTTGGAGCCGTAGAGGAATTCGCTTGCGGCTGTTGTGTACGGGACGGAGACGGGGAAGTTGTCGTCTTCGTCTGCTCTTGTGGCGGCGTCCTGTCGTGGGTTGAAGGGGGTAAGGTTGTCGCGTGCTTCAATCGATGGCGACAGCTGTTTAGCACCCAACAGCGTATCTTCTGCCCCTACCCCTGAACTCCTCATCCCCACTTGCGGATCGCTCGCCTCTTGCTTCTTCAGTACCAACTCAAAAGTCCCATCCCCCCTTCTCTTAACCACCGTACTCCTCCCATCCGGCACCCTCTCCAAATTCTTAACATAACCCCCCGGAACCTCTTGCAAAGTCAAACCCATCGCATTCTTAATCTTAACCCGCCAATCCGCCGACTGATTAGCTCTGCCGTTGATCTCACGCAACAGCTTATTCAACTCGTGGAAGCTAGCAGCCCACTCCCGAGACCGCTGAGCCTCCGCATCCGAGGCCTCCATCAGCCGCATGCGGATAAGAACATTGCGTACCCGGCGGATATCACCTATTACGCGCTCTACCTCCGCCTTTGGCAGCTGAGGCGGTGAATCGGCGGCCTTGGTTTCTTGCAGAGAGGGCCTTTCGCTATCACTCACGGCGACCGCGTCGATTGAGGAGGAGGGAGTACCACCAGCATCCCCTACCTCCCCCTTCCCCCCCACCTCCTTCTTCACCGCAGCCCCAACCCCAGGCCCCTCAAAAACAAGCCTAAACCCACTCCCCTCCTCCTTCCCAAAAACCACAAGTCTTTTCCCCCCTTTCCCATCCTTCAAACTCTCCCTCCTGATCCGGAACCCATCGCCTTTCGCCAAAACCCCGCCTAGCGGCGTCGCTTGCTGCTGTTTGTAGACGTCTGCCGATGTGGTGAGGATTTGATGCTTCTCCACGATCCCGCGGATTTCCTGGGTCAGCTCTTCTCGATCGTGGGAGACTTCTTCTTTCGAGGGCGCGCCGCGGAGGGTCCAGAGGAGGTCACGCATTCGTCTACCATCGGCTAGGAAGTCTTCGCTGACTTTGGAGTTGCCGGGCTTTGCTTCAGACGCTTCCCTGATCTCACCGGCTGAATCAGAACCGGCCTCCACAGTCGTCTGCTTTCGCTCCCCGTTTTGATCAAACCACACCTCAAACTCCTCACCCTCCTCGCGACTAATGAACTTGATCAATCGCCCTTCTCTCTCGGTATCGCCACGACTGCGAACGAAGTATTCGGGCTGAAAGGCTTCCTTAAAACGTTCTTCCAGACGCTTGCGCCATTGACTGAGCGGCAATGTGAAAGCTTCCAGACCCACTAAAGCCTTGTGAACGAGTCTGACAGTTGAGCGACGGCTACTGGTACTCATGTCCGACGATGCATCGCGGAGACCGTCGACAAGAGCGCGGATACGTTGGACCTCCTGCTGAAGAGCGGCCTGTTGCTCTGCAGTGAGCTCTTCGGCAGGGATGTTTTGGAGACCACCTTCCTCAACAGTGTCTTTCGAGTAACGTTCGTATGCATCTTGCCCCTCCTCGCCGGAATTCTGCGCAGAGCTGCGTCTCTCCGCATGCCTAGACATCGCAGTCCGCAAATTCTGGCCTTTGAATGCCAATTCAATCACATGGTCGTACTTCTCTACTACTGCCGTCCTCTCAACTCTCTCGTGGCCCTGGTTGTCTCGGAGTGCTTCACTCAGGTAGAGGCCTTTGGGCTCCATCCATCGTCTCAAATAGAAGATGACTTCTCGCTTCACGCTGCCACGCTCACCCCAGTCTTTGCCTTTGAGCCCTTCATTGAGCTCGGCTATCTTGCCCTGGGCTTCCTTGATGAGGACGTCTGGTCTTTGGCCGCGTGGGATAGACTCCGCAGACTGGATGGCCTTGACCAGGTCTGATATCCTGCGCACTATGCCGAAATTGTGCTCGATCTCTACGGGCGAGGCATCTTCTTGCGAATGGATAGCGACTGGTGATGACTGTCGCTCGCCGGGAGCTCTGTTCGATCTGCGGATGAAGCTTGACCCAGATACCTGGGCAGGTCGTGTATACCGGTCTGTAGCATTGCGACTGGGAGCTATCTGTCGTCCTGGTCTTGGTATGAACCGGTCTGATGGTTGGCTTTGAGATCCAAAGCTGTCTCTTTTGCTCCTGTCTCTACCACCGCCGAAACCATCTCTTCTACCAGCAAGACTATCCCTTCTACCGCCGGAGCTATCTCTTCTGCCTTCATAGCGATCTCTGCCGCCGCCATATCTATCCCCTCCACCACCATAAGTGCTAGTGTCTCCTGACGCCTCCCTGGTACTCTTCAACCCCCGTTTAACAGCCTGAAGCGTCGACACAGACCGACATTGCGTCGCACATTGTATCCTCGGCCTCAGCAAACTGTACAAATCCAGATACACCGTCCGCCTCAAAGAATTCGATATCGTCATCGCAGTGAGTACATTTCCATTCCCTCGAAGCCGCACGTGAATCTTTCTAGAACGCGGCAGCAATTTAGAGTTCAAAGTAGGCCGAAGTTATTCCGCGCCCGCAGACGCGACCGTGTTGTGGCCTCCACGACTTCTACTTTCACCTTCGAGTTGAAGCTCTCACACACCAACTTCTACCACATCTGGTGGACAACATCGCATCGCCTTCCTTGGAATGATACGGCGACAATGTCCTTCCACTTCCAACCCACAGCCTCCGACTCGGAAGACGAGATCGATCTCTCAGCATGGAAGTCTGGCGCAAGTGCTGCTCCTCGCGCGCAACAAGCTCCCGCACCTGTCGCGTCGATGGTCCAGCAGACGGTCGAAGATCCCGGATCGGAGGATGAGCTCGCGACTTCGGCTCTCACGGCTTTTCAATCAAGGCAGAAGAGGAAGAGGACGACACCTTCTACCAACTCATCAGCTCCCGCAGTTGGAGGGGGAGGCTTCACATCGATCAACCGGTCTAGTGGCAGACGCTCGACTAGCAGACTTCCGGCTCAGCTTGATGGAGCGGGGGATGAGGATGAGGATATTGAGATGCCGGAGTTTGACGCGAACATCGTCGAGGATGAAGCAGACCAGGATGATGAGCCGAAGCAGACCAAGCTTGCTCCGATCTTGCCTGTCACGGAGTTGGATGGTGAGGAGATTGTGGACATGACAGCTGGAGACGATGTCGTGCGACGCGTGCTCGAGGACATCGACAACGAGGATGGTTCGGTCACCTACAAGGTCGAGTTGGGGGATTACTCGGTCGAAGTGGTAAGTTCTAACCCTTGCTTTCCTTCATCTTCATGCTGTCTTTGCGCAATGGTCTACTTGGCGTGGTCGTTGGAGCCTAATGGCGTCGAGGGGATATTGGAGGCCGTTCTCAGCGTGGTTTGGGACCCAGGCGCACAATTTGGCTGTGCTCGTCTATCAATTGGCGCCTTCACTGCCCGCTGCCGGCGGTATGAGGCAGATTTCACATTGCATCTTCACAAGGACCATGTGACTCGTGCTAGTCCCAAAGAGGCAATGCCGGCAACACATAAACCTCCTTTCTGCGACCTTCCACTTACATCTAGACAATCGACAAACCACAAACGCTGTATCTTCATCGACAACCGAGGAGAGCATAGCCACGACCGCGAACCATTCCGCTGACACATCCATCATAGATCCCATTCGACAAGCTCCTGACATATGAGAACGGCCAAGAGGCTCTAGACAACTTCACGACGAACGGTCCACCATCACCGCCAGCGCCGAAGCCACGAGCCAAGAACGCCAAGATGTCTTCCACCCGCCCAACCAGGAGATCTGCTCAGCAATCCGGCTTCGTCAGCACCGTCGACGCAATCCCAGGCTCCGACGAAGAGCCTTCAGAAGACGAGATCGCCGTCGAGACCAGGGCCGGCCGTAAGCGCAAGCCGATCCACACGCAGTACACCGACGAGGAGGAGCCAGAGGACGACGACGAGGAGGGCGACGAAGATGACTCCGAAGACGATGGCAGGAGGCGTCGTCGCGGTACCCGGAGCGGCCTGCGCAAGCCCACCGCCGCTGCTGGCCGGTCGTTGCGCACCAGACGTAGCGCGAGTGCTATGGAGGTGGACGATGATGAAGACGAATTGTCTTCTGAGAGTGCCTTCCTCCAATCGGACCTGCCAGGCGTCAGACCGCGGAGAAGCAAAGGACGCCCGAGCAGACAGATGCAAGTTGACTTCGAAGACGACGATGGCATGTCCTTCCAGAAGAGGAAGCGCCAGCGCACAGGCGAGAGGCAATCGGGCCGCTCCACGAGGCATGTCGGCGGAATGCAGGAGGTTGATATTAACGATATCTACCGCTCTGACTCTGACGCAGCCGCTCGTGCGCCCGTCAAAGTCAAAGTCACTGGTGCGAAAGAGGCCTTCAAACCTTTGCCGCGCAATGATGAGTTCCGCATGCGTCACAACCAAGAGTGCGAGGTCTGCGGTCAAGGTCCCAATTTTGCGAACCTGATCTACTGCCAAGGCTGCACCCTCGCATACCACAAGTCTTGTCTCGGTCACCGTACCGGCCGCGAGCACTTGGTCACCAAGATCGGCGAAGGCGACTTCGTCCTGCAGTGTCGTCGCTGCGTGGCCGCTCCCAAGGCAAAGGACAAGGCAGCGCCAGATCAGGGCAAATGCGCCGATTGTCATCAGCATGGCTATTCTTGCCAACCGTTCCGCCCACGCAAGACACCTGGCCAAGAGCAGAAGGAGCGCGACCTCAATGACGGCGAAGATCCGCCTTACGACGTCGACGAAAGCAGGGTCAACCAACCCGACAACGTCCTCTTCCGCTGCGTCACTTGCTGGCGCGGCTTCCACTTCGAGCACCTCCCCTCTCGCTCCGACATGATGGACATCGAAACCGACGTCGACGTCGAGCAGCGTTTCCGCGAGTACAGCCGTGACTGGAAATGCAAAGAATGCCTCACCGCTCCCGCCAAAGTCTCCGGTATCATCGCTTGGAAACCTGTAGATGGAGACGACTCTGAACAACCCTTTGAGGAGATTGACGAGGATGAGAAAGCTTACTTGGTCCGCTGGGACGGTATGTCTTACTTTCAAGCTAAGTGGATGCCGGGTGCATGGGTCTGGGGTACGACTACGCATATGATGCGGAAGGCTTTCGCGAAGAGGGAGGAAGCTCAACATCCCAAGATGCGCACTGAAGACGCCATACCTGAAGACTTCCTGCGCGCGGATATCGTGCTGGATATCAAGTTCACCTCCATCGTCGACATCCATACTGAGGAGGTTGATAAGGCTCGGATTCGCGAGATCGACAAGGCGCTCATCAAGTACAAAGGCTTAGGCTACGAAGATGCAGTCTGGGAAGCTCCTCCCTCTCCAGAAGACGGTGAGCGCTGGACTGACTTCGTTACGGCGTACAATGACTGGGTACTTGGCCGCTATGTCCGTCAGCCCACAGCCGGAAAGCTGAAGAAGACTCTCGAGAAGGTTCGCAAGGAAGACTTCAGCAAGCTGGAGAAGAAGGCTCAGCCGGAGAACGTGCAGGGAGGGGAGTTGATGAAGTATCAGATTGAGGGGTTGAATTGGCTTTACTATAAGTGGTTCACGCAGAAGAACGCTATTCTCGCCGATGAGATGGGGTTGGGCAAGACTATTCAGATCATCGGCTTCCTGGCGACGTTGGTGCAGGATCATAACTGCTTTCCTTTCTTGGTCGTGGTGCCGAACTCGACTTGCCCAAATTGGAGAAGAGAGATCAAGCGCTGGGCTCCTACGCTGCGTGTGGTTGCATACTACGGCAGCAAGGAGAGCAGGGATCTAGCCTACCGCTACGAGCTCTTCCCGGAAGGCAGCAAAGACCTCCGCTGCCATGTCGTCGTGACATCTTACGATGCAGCGGCCGACGAGAACTGCCGGAAGTTCTTCCGCTCGGTGCCATGGCAGGGTCTGATCGTCGACGAAGGGCAGAGATTGAAGAACGACAAGAACCTCCTCTACGCCGCTCTTGGAGCCCTCAAATCGCCTCTGCGGATCTTGCTCACGGGTACACCACTCCAAAACAACGCCCGCGAGCTCTTCAACCTCCTGCACTTCCTGGACGAAAGCTACAACGCCGAAGAGTTGGAGCAGCGCTTCCAAGACCTGGACCAAGACAAAATTACCGAGCTCCACGACATGATTCGGCCTTTCTTCCTCCGTCGCACAAAAGCGCAGGTCCTGACTTTCCTGCCGCCGATGGCGCAAATCATCATCCCAGTCTCCATGACCATCGTCCAGAAGAAGCTGTACCGCACCATCCTCGCCAAGAACCCGGATCTCATGAAAGCAATTTTCTCCTCCGACAAAGGCAGGCTAGACAAGGGAGAAAGAGCGAGCTTGAGCAACATCCTGATGCAACTCAGGAAATGTCTATGTCATCCTTTCGTCTACAACAAATCCATCGAAGAGAGGAACGTCTCCAACTCCGCCAGCCACAGAAACTTGGTAGACGCTTCCTCCAAGCTCAAGCTCTTGGAGCTTCTACTACCGAAGTTGCAGGCGAGGGGGCACCGCGTGCTCATCTTCAGCCAGTTCCTGGATCAATTGGATATTGTGGAGGACTTCATGGATGGAATGAGTATGCCTTACCAACGCCTCGACGGCTCGATCGGGGCCCTGCAGAAGCAGAAACGCATCGACGAATTCAATGCCCCGGACTCGCCGCTCTTCGCCTTCCTCCTTTCGACCCGCGCAGGTGGTGTGGGCATCAACTTGGCCTCCGCCGATACAGTCATCATCCTCGACCCAGACTTCAACCCTCACCAAGACATCCAAGCCCTCTCCCGCGCCCACCGCATCGGGCAGAGGAAGAAGGTCTTGTGTTTCCAGCTCGTCACGCGCGCTTCGGCTGAAGAGCGCATAATGCAAATGGGCCGTAAGAAACTCGCTCT
Organism: Neocatenulostroma microsporum; assembly: GCA_022814695.1. Classification (NCBI taxonomy): domain Eukaryota; kingdom Fungi; phylum Ascomycota; class Dothideomycetes; order Mycosphaerellales; family Teratosphaeriaceae; genus Neocatenulostroma; species Neocatenulostroma microsporum. The sequence continues at coordinate 61,883 of JAKLLW010000055.1, forward strand.
CGACCACGTACTCATCCAAGAAATGGACGCAGAAGACGGGGACGAAAACGATCTCGTTTCCGTTTTGCGCCATGGCGCGGGGGAGATTTTCCAGGATAGTGGGGATCAGGATATCGTTTATGATGATACGAGTGTGGAGAGGTTGCTGGATCGGTCGCATATGGAAGAAACTTCCGCCGGTGGCGAAGACAAGAGCGCGGAGATGCAGTTCTCTTTCGCCAGAGTGTGGGCCAACGACGCCGGCGCGTTAAAGGACGAGATGATGATGGAGGGGGGCGGGATGGAGAAGGAGGTTCTTGCGCCGGATATGGGGGTTTGGGCTAATATCTTGAAGGTATGTCATCGCATGAAGAGTGTTGTGCGGAGGTGGTAGCTGACTTTTGTGTACAGGAACGGGAGAGGCTCGCCGCTGAAGACGCCGCCGCCAAAGCTGAGGCTTTCGGCCGCGGTCGCCGTGCGAGAGGGCAGGTCGACTACAATGACAAGAACGGGCTTGGCGGCGAAGAAGGCGCTGACCCGTCTCCGGTTAAGATCCGGAAGGTCAAGAATGGGGATGAGAGTGATACTGATTTTCAGGCTGAGGATGATGGTAAGTACTCTCCTCATACCCTCTGATAGAACATGGAAGGCTTGGTGCTGACATGCTGGATGCGATAGATGAAGACGACCAGTACGGAGGTGAGGACGAGAATATGGACCATGATGACCTGGAGACGGTCGAAGGTGCTAAACGTGATGCAGGTCGCAAGAAGAACGGTAAGACACTCTCTCCTAAAGTTCAGACCCCGAAGAAGAGCAACAACTCCTCTCCTCCTACGCCCAAGTCGAGGCAGACCACAGCAGAAAAGGCTCGTTCAACATTGAGACCTGATGGGACGCCGAAGAGGAAGCGGAGGACCAGGGAGGAGCTGGCGATTGCCAATGCCGAGAAGACTGCCAAGGTCTTTGGGCGTCAGCCGAAAACGCCTGATGGTGCGGCCAACGGCAAAGTCCTCTTCAAGCTGGGCGCTGACGCCACGCCAAAGGCTTCTACTTCCAAAATGAAGAAGACTGATGGCGCGGTGGTCAAGCCGACTGGCTTCAAGTTAGCTGTCACGCCTCGCAAGTCGGCTACTCCGCGTGATCCAAAGTCTAGCCTCGCGGCTTCTGCTTCCACCGTGAAGAAGTCCGGGTCCAAGGCAGCGGAGAGTCCGTTCGAGAAGGGCAGGGCGCTGGCTAGAGAAAGGGCCAGCGAGGCATCTGCTTCGCCAATTGCCTCCAAGCACAAGACGAAGCCAGCGGAGGGATCCAACACCCCTTCTGCTCAGAAGTCAACTTCTTACATTGATCTCACGGAGCTCAACGACACACCTGCTCCCGACCTCCAATCCGGGACTACCACACCAGACTCTTAGACTAGACTAGAATGCTTACAATCTTCTCTCCCTCACAGACTACCCGACTTTTCGGCGCGCAACTGTACCTCAACCTCGAGCACTCAATCACGGTCTACCCACGCCTCCGGATGGGCAGAATCAGAATGGCGGTACGGTCAACTACTCAACACCGTACGCCACGCCGGCCACGCCTATCCAGAACGGTATCACTTGCTTAGCTTGTCGCACTTTCCATGTGGTGGGCAGCTGTCCGCTGAAGATGGCTGGAGTGGAGCATTGCAATCTTTGCGGGATCGCGCATTTTGGGCATGCGAGGGTTTGCCCGCATATTCAGAGTGAGACGCAGGTAAGCGACCCCTCCCTCCTCCTCCTCCATCTCCTTGTTAAGCCGACGAAACTGAAGTCGATACCTTGGGGTATGATAGGTCCGAGCCATGCTTGAGGCGTTAAGGCACTCGAACGAACCGGAACACCTTGTCAACGAAGCGAAGCGGTACCTGCGGGGCCTAAAGGGGAACTTGGTGCAGTTGAAGAAGCAGAAGGAGGCGAAGGAGCATGCTATCAGGGAGGCGGAGGCTGCGGCTGCTTTCCAGGCGGCTAGGGCACCGGTGAGCAGGGGTGCTTGGGGTATGGGTGCTTATTGATGAGCTGAGAAGTGCCTATTCCTCCTTGCTTCTGTACATCTGCTAGATACCCACGAAGCACACGGTAGCTCATGAAAGAGCAAGCTTGAACTTACACAGATCCTTCTCCACGATCTCATCCTTCTTCGCTTCCAACTCCTCCACGTCCCAATCAGCACCCATAAACCTCCCACTCAACCACTCCCTTTTCTCTTTCGTCAGCCACACGCAAAAAGCACCGCACAGCTCCGCACTATCAGTAAGATACGGCAAAAAGCCTTCAGCGCCTTTACTCTCTATCGCCATCTCCGTCTTCACTCCTCCGGGATGCACGGCATACGTCACCAGCCCGTCGTCGTGATACTGCTCGTGCACAAGCTCAAGGAGTCGCATTTGAGCGGCTTTGCTGACAACGTACTGCGTGTTTGCGATTGGGCCGCGCACGATCATTGAGCCCATTGAGTTTACTCCGATGATGGCTTTTCCGCCTTGGGGGGTGGAGAGGAGGAGTGGGATGAAGTATTTTGCGCAGAGGAAGGTGCCTATGTAGTTGACATCTGTGGCCATCTGGAATTGAGCCGGGTCCGCGTCGGTGATTTTGGTTACTACGTCGCCGGAGAAACCGGAGTTGATTACTAGGACGTCGAGGCGGCCGAACTTGGTCTTGGTGACCTCGGCGAGGTCTTTGACGGAGCTTGCGGAGGTGATGTCGCAGGGTACGATCTCGATTTCGACGTTCGGATTGATGTTCTTGCATTCCGCTGCCGTCTCTTCAAGCCCAGAGACTCTGCGTGAGGCGAAGATGAGCCCGCTTGCGCCGGCTTTGGCGTAACTGTAGGCTACACCTGCGCCGATCCCTCTCGATGCTCCGACGATGCAGACGACGAAAGGTGTTGGTAGCTTGACCTTGGTAGCATCGATGGCGGGATATGGTTCGTTGTGGGAGTCTGGCATGAAGCGGCGGACGGCATCGACGCCCCAGTCTGTTGTTTTTTCTAGGATCGCCATGGTTGTTGAGGATGGTTGGCAGACACGAGTTGAGAAAGGAAAGGGAAAAGAATGCGTTGCGGTGTCCGTTCGTTCTATGCTTTATCTAATGCATGGTGCAGCGGCCGCTATCTCCGTATTACAAGAGATGAGTCACTTTGAGCGAAAGCGAGGTTCTTTGAATTGCCCTCAAAGAGGCCGAGTATGTCTTTGCTTCAGCTAAGCAGGTGTTGCAGGATCTCTTCATGTTTGATATACTTGTTGTGGCGCTCCTGACAGTAAACGAGGCTGAAGGGAAAACATTGGCACCTAGGACAAGAGGCATGGACGATGCATCACTGTACCAAACTCATTACGGCCTGTGTACTAAACCTCGCTGCACCGGTCACGGTGAACGTAGCGCAATGCAGTGCCTGAGGATCGATGTTCTATGTCAGGAAGTGTTGTTGGAATGCGCAGTCCTTTAGCCTTGGCGCAGCGCATCCCTTGCTACGCTCAACACTCAAAGGTAGGCCAATCCCACCACACTTCGAAGTCCCCACCATCAGGCAGCTCATCATGCCAACAACGACTCGACCATCTCTTTCTCACGCAAACATGGCTGAACTAAACTGCTCCAGCGACTCAACCTCCATAACCGGCTACAGCTGCACATTCACCGACCTCGACAACCTACCAGGCGCAGCCATGTCAGCCACATTGAACGGCCAGCCCGTGCTCCCCCACGGCCTTTCCAGCGCAGATAAATGGTGCATATTTCTCGGCACGTGTCTCGGGCTTTTGGTCCTTGTAATGATACTGGAGGGTCATCGTAAACGTGCTGGATCGGCGAAGAAACGGGCAAACCCAGAGGAGGTGCAGTTTGAGCAGCAGACGACTGACCTCACGCCGAAGGCGACTTTTGCCGAGTATGCTGTTGGCGGACCATACGAGTCGGGAAGCAGCAGTCCTAGCTCAGTGGACAAAGCATACCTGAAGCCTGAATCCGTTCAGCCGATCTATGGGACAGTCATGGACTTGTCAGAAAGATCGCAGGTCCCTTTTCACCAGCCTTTCGGTTGGGAGAAGAGCAGACAGTAGCCCCACTGGATGGCAAGTCTACATTTTGCTGGCTCTGCTTGATGACGCCTTTCCTTCCCCAGCAAGAAAGTCGCACAACCATCGCTCGGACTCCTTGCGCATCACCGCAGAGAACTCATGCCTGCCATCAGGATCGACGATGTCCTCGATCCCAATTCCAAAGCCATCACACCATCCATCTTTCGGATCAACAGCACTCTTCAACCATGTCAAGAAAGGCTCGCCGGCGGCATACGGTACTAGGCGATCCTTGCCGCCACTGAGACATAGAATCTTCTTGCCTTTGAGGTGCTCACCGATGGCCTTGCGCAGCTCGGGTTGTTGAGCCGAAGATGGAAGAGAGATCTTGTCGTTCAGACCGAAGCCATCATCCACTCCATGAGCACGAAGCAGAATGCCAGCTGGGTCTCGCTCCTTCACCGCTTTGATGAGAGACGGCGGGAAGTCTTCGGAGCCAACAAAGTGCCGACCTGGCGGATCGGTACCAGTGCATGTAGTTAGTTTACTCCGGACAGCGCGGTCGGTCATAAGACGTACGTAGTCTGGGCAGCCAATGATGACAATGCCAGCTCTCACTCTCGGCTCGTTCATCAGAAGTTGCCAAAGCGCATGACCACCAAGGCTCACGCCCGCGCAAATGTGCTCGCTCAAAGTAAATGGTAGGTACGCCGGTAGGTGTGACATCAAGTCCGAAACGTCGGAAGCAGTGCCAGCATATAGATTGAACATGTCTGGTCCATGGGTTGGGTTGCCTTGTTTCCAGCTTACACTGGATCGGTTGTCTATCATTCGGCTTCCGTGATTTCTTTGATCGATGCAGATAGCAATCAATGACTTCTGCCCAGGCTTGCGCTTGGCATTCCATGCGCCTAAGAATCCAGAAGCGGTGTAACCCATGCTATCCTGTGTATCTCCTCGCCCATGGAGGAGCCATAGACAGGTGACTTCTTTGACATCTTTTGGGAGCTCTTGGAGGCCGTAGATCGTGACCAACAGGCCAGCTATGTTTCGTCGTTCGTACGAGACTGGCTTTACGCCGGCGAAAGCACCATGCGTACCTGGTAAGGGCGATTCGAAGGGTGATAGGGAAGAGTGGAGCTGTAGAGCATGAGCCCAGGTGAAGGTGCTACCGCCGGCCATTGCGGCGTCAAGGCGTGGTATTAGGCGTTGCTGTGTTGCGCTCCCTCGAAGCAAAGCTAGATTCGGCAGAAGCAATCAATAATAAGGTATGATATGGTAGGTATTTAGCAGGCGATAGAAGATGTTGGTGGTGTAGAAACAACGGAGCCATTCAGGTGGGCTGTTCTTTGCCGAGGCAATGGCAAGACTGACTTCACCTTCTCTTCCTTATTGTCGACAATGCTAGCCTACCTACCTTCATCAAGGCTGTCGGGCGGGTGGTCTCGATCGAGATGCACATCGGTAGCACCAATTGCGGCAGGCCGTGCAAGAGATGACTGATCAGCTGCAGTAATGCGTTGTCAGGCAAGAAGGAAAACCCTCTGAACTGTCCGCCGTCATTCCTCTATCACTCTCTAGGCTTGCTTCCATGTGGGAACGGAGGCTCGCTCTCTGCATGTCTCGCAGCCAGAAATACTTGTTCAAAAAGGGTGGCAACGTCAAAGCACGACTAGCTGATGAGCCAAGTCACCGGATTCTGGAGCCGTAGATTGCTATATCGAGCACCCATATGTAACGGGCTGTGTGGCAAAGCCGGTATCAGCGACGCCAGTCACCGAGGGCCCATGACAGGAGACATTGCCGCCTCCGTACACAGCCTCTTGAGCCACGAACGGCCTGTACGGAGCCTTGAGAGTGCTGGACCTGTTTGGAGAACTTCTCGAAGTCTTCCGAGGATCTCCTGCCATTCTTGTGCTTGTGAATAGTCCGCCAGCCGGTACAACGGCTTCACTGCGGTCTGGGACTGAAGAGAAGGGCGGCAAGCTCTGTTCTCACCAAGCCTCGCAGTCAGAAGCGAACAAGCATACCGAACGCGATGGCCCAACATCTATGTGATACGTGCCTTGCTATCTTCCGAGGTCCAAAGCGATTGCGAGAAATGCTCCCACATCATGCTGGTATTCCACAGCTGGAGCTATCGTCCGCCATCGGGTGCTACATTTGCA
>JAKLLW010000056.1:0-68030 GCA_022814695.1 Neocatenulostroma microsporum
GCTTCACGAGATCCAAGTGGATTACCGATAGCGTGGCGATTCGCCGCGAAACTTGCTCAGAACAAAGAGCTACTACTCGTCCAATCGCAGATAGCTGTGTTGGTAAAGCTGCAGGCGCGTTCTTTTCGCCTTTTCTACGCCCAGCCGGACTAAGAAGCTACTACGGGTCCCTGGACCCACTATTATCGGGCACAAGTCACGCAAGCGCACAAGTAGCTCAGCTTGCCACTACTCGTGCAGATATAAGGGCTTTGAGATCCCCGTTGAAAGCAGTCATCAATAGCAGACTACGACAAAGACAACTACCAACTTCGAACATCACCAGCACAACACAACAACGACACATACTCCACCAGACTTCAGAACCATCTCAACCATCACAATGGGCGGCTGCGGAAACTCCTCTTGCTCTTGCTCCAGCTGCGGCTGTGCGGCGGGCTCTTGCACTTGCGGCGTATGTCACATACTGAGCGACTTCCATGGGTAGAATGTACTGACAATCTGGCAGAAATAAGTCGACTTTTTCGCCACACCACCATACCGACAATGACGAGGAAGCATCATGACGGCGCTAAGGACTGCACATGGCTTTGGGATGAGTTCAAGGATGCGGTTGACTTCGGGCAAGCATAGCGGCCATGGGTTGATAAGATGGCAATAAACACATTCACTTCGTCACACAGTATCTGCCACCGTTTGGCACTGTCTGTCTGTCCCTTACCAGATGTATCGATGTTTCTCGTGCACGCCGCTCTCCCTTGCCACTGAGGTGTCTTCGAACTCCTCGACCTCGGGTACACCTTGCCGCGCCATCTGCTTGTTCTCGTAGATCAACCAGCAACTGAGCACGCCGCTAAGAACAGCCACCATCAAGCACATCCCCGCCGATATCCACATGCCTTTACGGTAGTAGGGCTTGTCTGTTGGAGGGAAGATGTTTGTGCCTGTCGTCTCATTAGCCACTGACAGCACCTAGCGTCGAACAGGTGTTGCCTACCAAGCACCGGACCGCACTGGCCGAGGGTTGCAAGCACAACATAGCCGCCTGCACGTTTGCTTTCTGTTGCGTGTATGTTGGCCGTCCAGGCAAGCAACAAAGCTATCGAGGCAAAGATTTGCACGGACATGAAGATGCCAAAGTATCGCACCCCTGTCGTCGAAGTTGTCGCCTGGATGATGAAACCTATCGCCCCAATAGTCGCAGCCAGAGCGACGAACGGCCCTCTCATCTTGAAGTGGTCCGACACGAAGCAAATACCGATGATGAAGAAGAAGCACAGCGCATATGGAGGCGCCGAGAGGCCTTGCGATTGCGCCTTGTCGAAAGAGCCCATTTGCGAGATGATGGTTGGCACGAAGAGAGGTAGCGAAGCGAAGGACACGTTGCAGCCGAAGTAGCCTGAGGCGGCCGTTAGTATATTATTAACGGTTGCCCAGGTCAGGGAGAAGGACTTACAGAGTCCTGGGATGAATGACTTCGGGTCCTTCAAGCCCTCGAAAACCTCCCTAAGCCTCAGCCCTTGCGGTTTGCCAACATCCAGACGCTGGTTGCGCGCAACAAAGTGCAGCGCAACTTGCTTCTCGCGCTCATTGAGAAACCTGGCCTGCGTAATACCATCCGGTAACACGAACCACGTCAGGACCGCAAAAGCCATAGTAGGCATCCCTTCAATCAAGAACAGAATCTTCCAAGGTGCGAGTGACCCCTTGATCTGCGTGATACCGTACGCAAGCACGCCACCATAGACGTTCGCCATTGCCGCCCCGGAGATGAAGACACCATGTCTAAAGCCCACTTTCTCTCGCGGGTAGAAGTAGGTGAGATATAGCGGGACTCCTGGACCGTAGGCGCTTTCAGCGATACCTTAGAGTAATGGGTGTAAAGGTTAGCAGATGTCTCAGAAGGTCTCGGCCCGCGAGGGTGTCTGAGAGGCCTCCAGGGTCTACCCATGGGTGTACGCACCGAGGAAGAAACGGCAAGCCATGAGGCCTCCCCAATTGAAGACGACGGCTTGGATCGTTGCGATGAAGCCTGCAAGGAGTCTGTCAGCGCTTCCTTCACATCGAGCACCGAGGCTTGGTGACATTGAACATTGCCGCCTTCTCCAAAAGTCAACAGGTAGAACTAGCTGTCGTATCATCCTCTCGACGGCTACGATAGTCCGATCTATAGGAGACGGCATGCACTAGAATCCAGAGACAGTATGCACGCATCCCCGGAGGGAGTGAGCGTTATCCGTCCGCGGCAGGGCTCCCTCGTAGGCTCGCAATAGTCTCGTGCACTGGAAACATTAGGCGGCAACGACCATTGTCACCGACCCTCGCCCGGTCCTCTTACTCACCCCAGAAGAAAACAACAGCCGCACACCACTGATGCGGCTTAAACTGCTTCCAGCCCATCTGCGTCCACTGGAACAAGATATATGCGATATAGAAGACAGTTCCGAGCCATTGGCTAAAAGCGAAGGGTGCAAGGGTTAGCAGATGTCCCCACAAGTTAGCGGCAGTCTCAGATATCTGAGACGGCCTCCAAGGGTGCTATCGAACAGTATACGCACTATCGGGTGCCGCCCAGATCTATACTGTCTTCCAGGCCAGCCAGTCGCGCGTTGCCCAGGTTCGAACGATCGAGCACGGAAAGCGAGTAGAGTATGAAGACAAGAGGTAGTAATCGCCAATCCAGCTTCCGGATAACTGCTGCCTCTTCTTCAGGTGTCGGGTGGATGAACGAGCCACTCGTTGCAAGCGTCTCCTTCTGTTCGATTTGCGCGGTCGCATGCTCGGCCTCGAGCGGCGCTTTCTTCTCGATGTCGCTCATCTTGTCCTAGTAAGCACGCTGCACGCTCTCAAGCTTCCAGTGAGGTAGGTCAGTCAGGTAGGAGAAGGATCAGGCACTGGAAAGGAAATAATAGAAGAGTGAGATGATGCTGCATCGCGCATCCTAGCCTACCTACCCTAGCGGCACACACGGCACTGCTTGGCCTGCTGATCACGTACTACATCTGTACATCCGTATGCAACGTTGCAGGGTGAGATGCGGAGTCGAGGTGTGAGGAGCTGGGGTGCAGCCACTGCAACGTGGGGCGCACATGGAGCAAGACCGTCCGCAGTATCCGATTGAGAAGCTTGAAGCTCTGGGCATAGACGGGGTTGCACAAAAGCCGGCGCATTTCCACGGATTACTCGATGTAGGAGTTGTCAGCGAACAGGTGCAGGCAAGTTCATAGTTCAAAGGTCAAGGACTCGGTCGATGGGGCATGAAAGCTGTACCGAACACCCGAGGCCTCTTCGTCCTGACCCTTGCGACCACAAGATGTTTCTGAAAGAACGTGCATTGCCAGATCATCCAAGTAGATTGTTAGGATGCTGCAGTCCATCGTAGGGTACGAAAAGAAGCCCTCTGCCGCACTCTAGTCGTACAATGCCAGGAACCCATCCCCCAGTTCATTAATCTTCACCTCCAACTCCAACTGTCGTACTTTTCCGGCCCGTCGTATTCATCATAATTCATCTTCTGCACACCGATTGTCAGCAAATCACTTCAAGCCATTCTTCCACTCCTCAGACAACGCACTAAACGGCGGCTTCGCGTTCTTCGCCTTCTCCTGGTCGAAGACCCAAATGCCTCCTGTCTGCTCAGCCTCCAAGCCCCCACCAGGCACGTCCTTAATGAGCCCTTCAACGACTGGTACCCTCTCGACCTTTGAAAAGAATCTCCGCTCCCACTCCTTCTTCTCCGCAGCCTCCTTCTTCCTCAACGAGCGCTGGGACTCTTCAATGACGCTCTTCTCTTGCGCAGTGGTGTTCATATCACCCTTGCTGATCGCATCAGCGACCTTCTTCCATGCCCGGCGGGACTCGAGCGGATCTTGCTCTTCGATCGGCGCGACTTTGAGAGGTGTTTTGGGCTCTTTCTTGGCGTTGTACATTTCGACAGTGTTCTTCTTCGCGTCCTTAATGACAAAGCTGTCGGTCCAAGAGCCTTCGGCGGTGTAGAGGACGGCGTGCTTGTCCTTCTCTTTGCCGTGCGGGAAGGTGATGGCACTTAGTGAGTTCTTGGTGCCGGACACCCAGCCCTTGCCGGCGTAGTCTATCCGTGAAGTGAAGCCGTTGGAGCCGACGATGTAGGTGGACTTGTTGAGCTCGACGTAGGGCGAACCCGTGATCAGGCCTTCGATGTGGAGGGAGGGGAGGGTGATGAGGTAGTCTTCGTTGTACTTGTCGAGGTGAAGAATGGCATGGCCGACCTGTCGTACATTGATGGTACGGCTGAAGGAAGCCTTCTGTGCATTGTAGCCCTGCAGCCTGACGCCGTGCTTGCTGTTCCAGATGCTGTACGCTGTCGCAGGAGGGTGATGCGACACTTGCTCGCTCACAAGCTGTGTCGTACCCATCTCATCCTCCCACTTGCCTAGGAACAGCTCACCCAAGAATGGGTTCAGAGGCTTCTTCTCGCTCCCAAGCTTCTCGTTCCTGCTGGCGTACTGCTGCTTGAGTGTGGATAGGAACCACTTCAGCACCAGCATGGCGCGCTTCTGAGGGTCTGCTTCGTCTGCTGGCGCGCATAGTAGGCGTGGCATCTCCGCCCAGTACGCTGAGAACTCGGTGAGGGATGTGGTGGACAGGATGAAGGCCGGCGCGGTCATGGATGAGAGGTCGCCATTGAATGACGCTATGCTCTGTGTCGTTTTCAGCCAACGCTATCCGTACCAACCCACAAGATACTGACCCTGAGAAACGAAGACCATGATCCTTTGCTCTGCGCTGGCACCGCAGCACCTTCTTGCTCTCCGCCTGCCATCTTGGTGTCGGACTTGGTTGGTTGTGTGACGGGGTTCTGATGTCTTCAGAACTCGCAATACCTAGATCCTGAGAAGTGAAGAATGAGGGTAGGGAGTCGGAAGATTATTAAAATGGGTATGTGGTATGGTTGAGGCAGCAATGGATCGTTGTGTTGCTTGTTGTCTAGGCGTGGCTGTAGGTTGCCCCTCTCAAAAGTCGAGCAATTGTGGCACAGACAACGTCAGCGGCTGTGCTGAACCTTGTGCATTGGCACGTGAATCGTAAGATATGTGGCGTAGACGAACAACCACGCTTGTCACGACCCGGCGAAACGAAGGAAACGGAGACGAGCAGTGAGAAACGTAACGCATTACTCTACATCCCATGCCAATAGTCCACGCTCGCTCCTCGCTGGGGACTGGGTGGGGGGTGGCTAGGTGCCTTGACAAGGACACAGTAATTCTGCGACGGAGGTGTCGAGAAGCGAAGGTAGCATAAGCTTAAGGAAGATGGTGATAGTGAGCCTGGCGAAACATTACGCACTACTCTACATCTCATGTTGATAGTCCACGCTCTCGCTCCTCAAACGCCACCCGATGCTGATAAGTTACACTTACATCCTGCTATTCGTGACCCAGCCTTGCCGCAGTCCCTGGTATCAGGACACTAGCAACGCCGCTCGCTTGATCGCTTTTCCCTGTCCAAAAACAGAACACATAGCTCATGTTGAGTGATCGAAGTAAGTTGACATGAAAGTAAATCGTCGTAGACTCTTCCCTCTTCTTATCCTTTCCTCTCTTCCTCCCACACCTGGCGAACGAAAGTCTCCGTGAGTGCACCCACTACATCATGCCCCCAAGCGGACTCCTGGGCATGACCATCCTGCCAGAATCGCTACTATGCGACAAATTCATCAACATCTGCTGAATCTGCGGCGCGACCTTGAGCCACTGCTTCTCCCAGACGTTGACCGGCGATTGATTCTTGACCAGCTCCAAGATCATGACAATAACACCCCATGGATGCGGCCTCGGTATTATCAAGCGCTCCACCATGAGACGCATGATCTGCTCTTGCACGTCTTCGGATACGATGCTGAACATGTGCTGCAACGCAGTTGAGAAGTAGTGCGTGTGCGCGTTGACGTAGCGGACTTGGTTGATCATGGCCGAGACAACGTGATAGCGGATCTGCTCGTTGCTGTCTTTCAGCAGGCGCTCCAAAAGGCGAGCCGATGGCGCTGCGGAGGAGAAGACCGAGGATGCCGACGTCGCTTGGATGCCCATGTAGAGCACCAATGCGTTGGTGAGTAGGAGGCGGCCTTGGTCCGTACCGGTCACTGCTCCGTTTGCGACTGCGCTGGCAATGGTAGCGTAGTCTTCGTTGCTGAGATCCTGGGCGGAGCAGACGCGCTCGACGGCGTCCTTGATGCCATTCTCGGCCAGAACTTTGGTGAGATCGCCCTGCACCACAGGTGCTTGCCGCACTTGATCAAGCCTGTTGATCTTCAACCCAGGCGTGAACGGGTCAGGCTGCTCGACCGGCCTCGGTGCCGCACTGTTGACAATGTTGTTGACTTGCGGCAGCGCGAACGGCACACTGCTGTTGAGCTGCCAATGGTTCTCAAGCAGAAACTCCGGGAAGTCGTGATGCAGCATCAGTAAGAAGCGAAGCACAGCGCGGTAGAAGTCCTGAATGACTGGCGATGTGTCTGACGTCGCAAACAGACCCTCAAGGCTACTGAGGAGCGTGTTTAGCAACTTCGTGAACATCTCCCAGCCGCCGTTGGTGCGACCTGCTCCGCTCAGGAACGTCGGAACCATCAAGCGATGGCTCAGCAACGTCAACCAGCAGTACGTGAAGCTCGGGAAGAACTTCGGCTGCAACACCATCAAAGCATCAGCGAAGACTTTGGCAACGCCCATATCCTGCTGGCCGTCCAATTGAACCTTGCCGGAAAGCGTCTCGCACATGAGCGAGGAGAAGAGCCGGAAGTATACTCTCGCGTTCCATCGCTCCCGCTGCTTGTTCTGGTGGTCGTTCATGACCAAGACAATCAAGTTGACAATGGCGTCCAGCGATCTCGCCTTGTTCGGCTGTGGCTCGCCGTCGATCGGGCCCTGGTAGATCACGATGAAGGCGATAAGCTTGGCCAGAGCATCGATATGGACGTAAGGGGTCTCTGTCGTGGCGAACGGCGCGCCAGTCACACGCTCGAACTGCGCACAAGACATCTCCAAGCAAGCCCGGAAGAAAGTCATGGCACTCTCGGGCTCGGAGATGATGTGCTCGTGATGCAGCTGTTGCACAAACGCAAGGTACGAGCGCTCGGGTGTCTCTTTGCGCTGCAACCGGATCCACTCCTCGAAGATGTACTCCATCTGGTCCTGCTTGGTGTGCTGTGGCGGGCTCGGCATGCCATTCTGCTGTCCCGGCTGGAGCTGCAGCTTGGTAATGACTTCCCGCACCGCCTGGTTGTCCGGCTCAGCCTCCATCCACTGGCCCAATGCCTCGTAAGTGAGGATGAAGTCCGTCCGTAAAGCGACGGCAGTCTCCGCGAGCATGATCTCTTCAAGCATATCCCGCAAGAAAGGAAGCACAGCCTCCCGTCTCTGCTTCAGCGCCTTGGCAGCCTTGCTATCCACAAGCTGCACATCAATCATGCCCTCATTCATCAGTGCAATCATTGCAGCAGCATTGAATAGCCTGTCGTTCTCATCGCTCTCGGCAATCATCATAGTGAGATTCCGGCCCGCTGCAATGGACATTCGGCACAGCTGCGCCAACAAGCGCACAAAGACCTCGACCTCCAGCCGTTTTGCCCCGTCATTGAAGACGATGTTTTGCATGCAATGCATGCCAGCCGCAATAGCAAATTGGTCCTGCTGCGGCGGCGGCTGAGTGTCAATGGACATGATAAGTTGTTCATAGATGCGTCGTACGTCGGCAGTCTCACTGATTTCGTTGATGTGCTCCTCAGGTGCCTCGCGACTCGCAGACTGCAGTTCTTGAATGAGCTCAAGGATCCGTTGGCCAATGTTATTGACGTTCGTCTCCATGTACCCATTGACCTGTTGCTGTGGCTGCATCTGCATGCTGCGCTGCTGCTGTGGCGTCGGTTGTGGGAGCGCCGGCGCCTCAGCCGGAGTTGGCAAGCTTGGGAGGTAGCTATCTGAAAGCACGTCTGGCAATTGGCCCCTGGCGTCCTGCGATATGCTATTCGCATGCACTGCTGGCGTGAGACGAGCTTGACGGCCAAACTCCTCGTATAGACCTAGCTGCTGCCTGTTGAGGCCGCTTGCATTGACACCTTGCGGGTCCTGACGGAAAGGCTCTGGGATGAGCTTAGCCCACATGCTGACGGGCGGGTTGTTAAACGGCCCGTTGGGGTTCTGCTCCTGGTGTCGCCCGCGGTCTTCCATGGCTTGTGCAAGCTGCGCATCGATCTCGGCCAATGAATGGTCCTCCGCTGCGCGCTCGACAAGGCTGCATACTGTGTCAATGTTGTCGTTGACGAACATGATTATCTGCCCCTCTGGCAGCTGCTCATGCATACTTCTAGAAGCGAGAATCCTGATGTTGTTCGTAATGCTCATCCTCAGCGGCTCCTTGCAGGTTACCAGAGCCAAGCTCCCCGACAGCGCCTTGACCACGGTATGCGCAGAGTTTCTCAGCTTCTCAATGTCGGCCTCGGTAGCGAAGTCCTTTTGAATCAGCTCTGCAGTCGAAATAGCAGCGATAGTAACGGAGCGTTCCACCACAGGCGCGATGATCTCGTATATCGCTTGCTGCGCGGCATTGACGAAGATGGTGCGTAGCGTGTTCTGCGACACACCGCCCACGGCTTGCGGTATGTGAAGCACGCCAGTCAGATCGGGCAGCGCCTGGATGACAGCATCGGGTGAGAAGCGCTCGGGCCGTTTCGAGAGACCTATCAAGTGCATATCGCCAAAACCATCTGGAGCTCCATCCGACACGTACGGCTGCAGCAGATTGTTCTCCGATATGAGTGGTCGGCCGCGGATGATCTCAAGGGGCTCGATAGTCTTGATATCGAGTTTGAGGTCCTTGCACAGCACCTCGATCTCGAACTTGAGGTTCATCTTGAGATCGAAATAGTGGTACAGCTCGCTCAGCAGACCAAGCAGCTCCATGAGCCAAGGGTTCGGCGGCTTGAAGACGTGAGAGTTCTTGCAATGCAAGAGCGCTTTGCAGGCGAACGGTATGGCGACCAGTAAGCGTTGCGTATCGTGTCCCTCAATCAGCAAGTCCTTGAAAGACAAGTTGCGATGCAAGATCGGCTGATCGCGTGCCAACGTCAAGGCACCCAGCCATCCAGCAAGTTGCTTCAGGATTGTCCGCTCGCTGACCTGCTCCATCGTACTCGGTGCATTCAGCATCTTCGCACAGCTGAGGTACGTCTCCCGGAGAACCTCAGTCCAAAGCGACTTCCGGTTGAAGTTCTGTAGCAGCTGCAAGTACAGGGCCTGGAAGTTCGGCTGCATCTTGGCCAAATCTTCCACAAGATAGTGTGCGAACCACTGCTGATGCCTGTCCTCAAGCGTCTCGAGATCCTTGAACTTCTCTTCGAGATTGCGCATTGAGACATTGTTCAGCGCAAACATGAACCTATCGGTGATGTCTTCGTCCGGGTGCTCCTGGGAATTGCCCCGGGGCGGTGAATCAGGCCGGATAGAAGCAAAGTTCGGCGTGGGCGAGTCGACCGGGAACTCGTCATCAAGTGTACCATTAGTAATGCCATTGACCGCGTCTCCATTCAGCGCCTTGTCCTCCTCCTCCTTCGCCCTGAGAACATCCTCTGCTGCCGGCACAGCCGGAGTACCTCGCAAGCTCGGAGTCTGCAGGATCCTGCTAGCCAGATGCGGCCACTCCTTCAATCTCGAGAGCAGGTGAATCATCGCTTGCAGGCCGAAGCGGTACATAGAATCCTCATTACCAAATTCGGAGACGGCTTCGAAGATCATGTGGATGGCCGCTTGCTCCGCTATGTCATGAAGGACATGGTGCGATACCAAGCCGCCGAAAAGCACAGCCGTTGTCGCGAGAGCTTCGTTCGGATACTCACCGAAGCAATTATACTCGTCGAATAGCCCTTGCAGCATAGCAACGAACAAGTCTTGTTTAGCAGGATCCGCGGCGACTTTGAGCGCCTTTAACTCCTCCACAATCTCGTCTGGGGTTGCTTCGCCACCGTACATCTTCTTGTACCGCTCCTGCATCTCCGTGTCCGCGTCTGCCGGTAGGCCGTGCCCGCTGGGTCCTTCACAGTTGGCTTCCAGAATGGCATCAGACTTATCGTCGTGGCCGTAGTTGAAAAGCCGCGGATATGTCTGCAAGCAATGCCGGTAGATGGGCGCAAGTTCCTCGTCGCCGAGCATCGCTTGGAACATTTTGATGAGCGAATATACGGTCCTCAACGCCAAAGGCGTCGTCGTTCGCATAGCATCTCGATCCTTCGGCGTTTCTTGCTTCTGCACTTCTTGCTCATCGTTCAACTTCACCTTCAAAAAGTCCAGAATCGCCCTTACGAAGTTGACGTCCCCGAGGGCGGCTTTCAAGGGGAGCGCCCACTCCTCCAAATCGCACTTGCCTCTGCCGTGGGCGAACGCGGCCAAGTCCACGGCGAAGTTGCTCTGAATAGTAAGCAGAAGCTCCAACCAACCGTGCTCGATTGCGTGGTCGTAAATGAAGGCCAGTAGCGTGCTATCCTGCTGATAGAACTCGACTAATCGCTGCGCCACCCAAGTTTTGTCGTGCATCCAGAGCGAGTGCATCACGAAGTCGTAGTGGTGGTGCTGCTTCGTGAGGAACGGGTAGAAGAGCTGCTTCAGCGCTTGGTCCTGAAGTGCTTGCCACGGCTTCGGCACCGCTGATGCGGCGCACAGGAAGACAGTCATGTTCGGGTTGATGATCGTCTCGGGTATGCCAAGCATCTGCGCCTCGTTGTATGCTTCCTGTGAACGGAAGATCATCACAAAAAGCGCTTCGGTAGCGTCGCGTGAGACAAGCGGGTGCTTGACCGCTTCTGCTGCATACGCCTTGATGCTGTCCGGTGCGTCGTCATAGTCGGAGAGGGTGAAAGCCTGTCTGAACTCGGGTATCTGCGTTACGTCCAGCTCGTCCGGCGTCGTGGACAGAAAGGCCGTCACGAAGCTGAGCTGAGTCGCTGGGCTGTTCCATCGACCACCCCACAGACCCTGGATATCGAAGTTGACATACTCTCTCGCCAGAGGTAGCAACGCGTTGTACAGTCCCAGGAATTGCTTCTTCGTGATCCTGAGCTGATCCTTGTCGAAGCCTTGGACCACATCCGTCCAGTCAATCTTCGGACCCGCCTTGTGCTGTCGCAAGCCTTCCACGAAGACACTCGCATCGTATGCATCGCCGTTCTGCGCAATGACCATGTATAGGAGCGCGTTCGCAATCTGCGGATACGAGATATCCCTAGTCTCCACACCAGCAAGCATCTCTTTGCATGTATCCAGACTTGCCGTAGCGCGTGGTCCTACTCGTTGTACCGTCTTGGCGAGCCTGCTATCTGGCATGTTGAGCAGATCATTCAGGAACAATGTGGACTCCACTGCCGGCGGTAATCTGCTATTTAGCTTCTGGTATCGCATCTTGATCGCGTATTTGAAGTCTTCTTGCTGTCGCTCTCCCCAGTCGCGTGGTGGTTCTTGGTTGACTCGTTCGATTATAAGTGAGAGGACTTGAGGTGATATGTCATCTTGTGCGCTGCCGTTTGCGTCTTGTGGAGGGTTTATGAGGGTTGAGAGGAAGGATTGGAGGTTGTTTGTGAGGATGGCATCGGCTAAGTTGCTCATGTGTCAGTCTTGGCAAGTTTGTGTCTGGTTGCTGAGTACACAGCTCATACCTTTTGAGCGCAGACCATGATTCGCGGTCATTCTGCAAGCTAGCGCGAGTGCCGTCTTTGCTATTGGATCTAACCGGAAGTGGTCGGAGAAAGCTGCAAGGTCCAGGTCGAAATCGCCAGTATCGAATGCCTGGGCAATCTTCCCTGCTTGTTGCGGATCTACCGCGACCTTCTGCACCTCTTCTCCTAGTAATCGGTATGCATTCTGATCGCTCTGTCCTGCTC
This sequence comes from Neocatenulostroma microsporum, assembly GCA_022814695.1. Classification (NCBI taxonomy): domain Eukaryota; kingdom Fungi; phylum Ascomycota; class Dothideomycetes; order Mycosphaerellales; family Teratosphaeriaceae; genus Neocatenulostroma; species Neocatenulostroma microsporum. The sequence goes on from JAKLLW010000056.1 coordinate 11,903, forward strand.
CTTGCCGTCCACCCTGCGGAAAGACAAGCGACCAGCTGCTGTTCAGCAGTCGCCTGAAGTATGTCTCAAAGAGCTCCATGCCGTTCTCATCGAGTAGCCTCCGTATCTTTTCCCGTTGTGAATCAAAGTTGGTCTCTTTGAGGGTGCTCAACAAGATGTTGAGCTGTGTAGTGACCAGACTGGCTAGCTGCCCGGAAGAGCCGCCGCCAGTGGATGAGGTTGGCGATCCGAGGGTGGAGGAAGAGACTGACGGTGAATGTCTGGCTAAGCGAGAGGAACCACTAGCGCCGCCGGCAATGCCTTGTGAAAGCGAGGATAAGCTGGCGAGTGAGGAGGCTAGTCGTGGACTGCCTGAGGTTCCAGCACGCGAGCGCTGTCCCGAGTGAAGCGAGCCGGTCGCGTAGTATCCTGAGCCGGACGGTGAGGCAAGTGAGTGGGAACTCGAGGTTGAGGACTGTCTGCTAGCGACTTGCCGGTTGGCAGAGACTGAAGCGTTGTTAAAGTACGGGTTGGTCGGCGAGAACGCTGCCCTGCTGGGACTCCCGCTCGAGCTGCCAGGCCGTATCTGCCCGCCGCTACTGGTAGAGATCGGAGCGAGTCCACTACGAGGTGTCTGTCTGGTGCCTGAGCCCGACCAGGGCAATGGCTGCTGCGGTCTTGTACTTCGTCCTGCAGTAGACGTGGGGTCCGTGGTATCGCTCGGTGTTGGGTCGTGGGTGCGTGAGGAGGGAAAGCGGCTCATTGATGAAGCGCGAACATCTGGCCGACTTCGCGCGGGATGAGCTTCGCTTTGCGGGTGTTGAGTTGTGTTTGCTAAAAGTGTAGTCTGAGATGGAAGGTGGTGTCGGTATGGTGCAGCGGGAGAGATTCGAAGGTGCGGATGGTCCCGGTGAGGCTCATACCCAAGCCCGATTCGAGGGAGGAGTCCGTCTCTACTTTACGATCTACCACACAATACAGTACATACTCTGCACTGTATACATAGTGTTGCAACATGCCATCAGCCGAAGCGGCTCGAAGACAGCCAGGCCGGCCATCAAGTTCGAGCAATAGTGCACCCCGAAAAGGCCATCCTAACCCATACAAAGGCGTATCCAAGTACGCCGGTGTCACTAAGCCGCCAGGCGTCAGTGATCTCTCGTGGACTACTTGGGGCCGAAGGCACAAGCTAGCTGCAGTCAGACGCTACCGAGTCAATGACACCGACGAAGGCGAGCCCGCGCTGAGGTACTGCAAGCGCTGCATAGACAAGAAAGTTGCCTGCCGCTTTTGGAAGAACCCCAGCAACGGCAAAGCCTGTGGAAACTGCGAGGGCTGGTCGAAGAAGTGCGAGGATGGTATCAGAGCCAGCAGCCATGAGCTTCTAGTTGACGAGGACCTCGCAGTCAATGTGCTTATATCGCAATCTAGCGACCAGGATATCCAGAGCCCTCGCTCCGAGACAGCCGATGATCTGGCTGCTGAGGCCATTGCCGGACTTGAGCTGCCCTTGACGACCAACGCCAGTCCTGCGGTCGGTGGGTGCAGCCTACCGGACGGAATCAGTCTGCCGGATGGTAGACACCAAATCCTATCTCTTCGCGCTGGCCGCGAGACGGACGACGTCGCCCCTCGCATACGCTGCTTGGATCCACAAGCCGCCTTCTGGGCGGGTACACCTTGGGAGCTCGTCAACACATGACCGAACCTATCAGCAATCTTGGAACTACACAATTGGAAGAAAGCCACTACAGATAACCCGTACTACATAACGTACGTTGCACTTTCCGTGCTCTCAACGACCGCCAAGCAACCACCAGCCCTCGCTGCGCAATGTTAAGGAGAGGATCGGCCGACGACGGAGCCCGCAATGTCATATTACAAGCATTGGTCCCGTCGAAGAATCACAACATCAGTGGCCACGCTTCACTGGCTTCTTCGAGGAAGACTGTGCTTCCTGTCCCAGATTCTCTGCAGCATGGTTAACTAGTTCCGTGCTTGCTTCTTTGCACATGCAGAGCACCTCTCGCAGCCATTCCGGTGCAGCACCCGATGAGCAGCGATGAGCTGAGGACAGAGAACGCAGTCACAGTTCATGTTGGACTGCGGACTATTCAATGGAGCTCCATGCGGTGTCAGTTACATATGAGATCACCCACGACACATTAAACGAAGCACAATCAAAGAAGAGACGCCGAAATGATACAATGCTGAAACAAAAAGGGCTTCGAGAAGCATATCTACGAGATCACATAATCGTATCAAGCCGCCGCAGCAGGCGCCTGCGTCGTGAACCCAGCGAACCCATTGTTCAACGCCTCCCGACACTCCTTATCATATAACGGTATGCCTCCAGCGTAGTTGAGCTGTTCTCGCGGCTTGCCGGGGATGTTTGCGCCCTAGAAACCCCATAAGTATCAGCAATTGTGGTCGAGCAAAGGTTATATCCAAGGGTACTTACCATGTACCATGAGCTGGTCGTTGGGAAGAGCGTCTTATCCGAAAGCTCAGTCACCTTCCGGCGCCACTCCTCTTCACCATCTTTGGTGGCGTTGAGGTATGTGATGTTCTCTTTCCGAAGCTTGGCGACGCAGTCCACGATCCAGTCACCCTGCACTTCCACGCAGGAAGGTCCATTGGAGAAGGCGGTTGGGCCTTGTGCGCCGTAGAGGAAGAACATGTTCGGGAAGTCGTTGCAGGTCATGCCGAGGTATGAGTAGGTGCCTTGCGCCCACTTGTCTTTCAGGAGTACGCCGTTGACGTCTTTCAGGCCCATGTTCTTCATTCCACCAGTTACTGAGTCGAAGCCAGTTGCTAACGCGATGATGTCGAATTCGTGCAGCTCACCGTCTTGAGTGACGATGCCCTTCTCCCGGACTTCGACGATCGGATTCGCTTTGAGGTCGACGACATTGTTCTGCGGCTTGTCCAATTGCTCGTAGTAGTCCTGCTCCAAAGACGGTCGCTTCGTACCCCAGGCATGAGGCGCTTCGAGCGGTGCGAGAATATCACGCTTGCGCGGGTCCTTGATGCGTTCTTGCGTCTTCTTGACCCAGAAGTTGTAGGCCTGGTCATTTGCCTTCTTGTCAAAGAGCATGTCCTTGTAAGTCGCGAGCCTAAGAGCGTTAGTGTCAGCTGATTCTGAGCCGCTGCCGGCGATGCTTACCAGAACTTGAAGCCGCCTTCATCCCACATGTCCTGGTAGAACTTCTCGCGCTCCTCCTCGTTGTCGTCAAAGGTGTTCTTCTCCGAGAAGTCATAGCCGAAGCCAGCGAAGGTCGTCATACGGTACTTATACAGATCCGGATATCCTTCCTTAGCACGGTCTTGCTCCGCTTTCGTAATCTTCTTTTGCCGCATAGGAAGACAGAGATTCGGTGTTCGCTGGAAGACAGTGACAGACTTTGCTTCCTTAGCTGACTCTTGAGCAATCTGAATGCCGGTGGAACCAGTACCGATGACTGCGACCCGCTTGTCCTTGAGGTCTACACCAGACTCGGGCCAGAAAGACGAGTGGTACATCTCGCCTCCAAACGTGTCAAGACCCTTCCAATCCGGGAAGTGGCGCTTGGCCGCGAAGCCAATGGCGTTGATGAGGTATCTTGCATGCGCTCTCCGGCCATCTTCGGTCTTGATGTCCCATCGATGGGTCTCCTTGTTGAACTCGGCACCAACGACACGGGTCTCGAATGCGGTGTCCTTCTTTACGTCCAGCTTGCGCTCGACGTGCGCAAAGTACTCTCGAAGCTCTTGCCATCCTGGATACTTCTCGGACCATGTCCAGTCCTACTCTCCGTCAGCAGCCATGTCGTACCAGCGGCTGTCGGCACCTTGCTTACCTTCCAGATCTCGGGCAGAGAGTACTCATAGATCGGCACCTGAGTGTCGACTCTCGCACCTGGATAGCAATTCCAATGCCAAATACCTCCCAGCTCTGTGCCGGCTTCGTAGATCTTGCACTTGAAACCTAGCTCGTCTCGCAGGCGGTGCATGAGGTAGACTCCTCCAAAACCTGCCCCGACGATGAGGACATCGCACTCGAGGTTGTCATCGTAGGTATCATTGTCGCCGCTCTCACGCGGCTTCTGAGCACCTATGTCTGTCCTTAGATGGACCATCGTTGCAAATTCAGACTGAGAGGAAAGAAGATGGGTATCACACAACAGCAAAGAAACAGGACTTCTAGCAAAGAGGGGACATTCTACCTGGGCTCTATGCTTCTTATACTCGTCGGTCGTTCACATGCACAAGATACGGCTCCCCTTCGAGTATTCCGCTGTGGACCGTGGGATTTGGATGCCTTTCGTCCGCTAGCTGCTCGATCTAGCTGGAGCTTTGCGGCTCTGACTGGACATACTTCGGTCCAGATCCGACTCATTGATCTGGTTGGCGCATGGAGGTCTGCAAGTGGGACGAATGTGCGGAAATGGCGTTCAAGTGTTGTTGCGGGATGATGGAGGTCCGGGGTTGCGGGGTTGTGATCTGCGGAGGTGGCGTGCAAGAGAGGAGGTGAAGCGAAGCGATGGGAAAGTGTGCCGTTCGTGGTTGCACTTTCCTCCTGTCTCAAATAGGTAGCTACGGGCGCTTTCAGCCAGAACGACGAATACAACCTGACTGAAACAGCATGCGGGCAAGAATTGAGCATGGCTAGCGAGGAAGCAATCTCATTAATACTTGACCTCAAGGAGCTTTGGTACAGCCCACCAGGAGCCTATCCAGGGGACTAGGCTGAAGAGATCTTGGGACATACAAGAGTGCAGTCAAGCCCATCCGACTGCTGAGCCATGCCATCTCTCCAGAGCCATGGTCCCAGCACCGAGTCGCAACGTCCTTTACCGCTGCCTGTGTCAATCTCAATCACGCTGGGATCATACCACTTGATACTCTCTCGCTCTGATCCGCTCCCCGTTCTGTCAACCCTTCATCAAGCTCTTGTACTGCCCCTTATACCCCTCATAGCCCTGCTTGAACTGGGGATCTGTGCTCTTCACCCCGTTCTCACCAGCAGCAGACTTATCCGCGTCGTATTGAGCCAGCCTGAGCAGCTTAGCCTCCCTGCTGCCACGGAGCTTGTCGAAGTGCTTCCCGAGAAGATCGTGAAGCTCCGTGGTACTGAGGTCCTCGTCAGCAGCCACAAGGCGTGCGATGACTTGGGGATGGGTCTCGCGGGTCGTGCGGCGAGTCATGCCGCGCTCGAATAGCAGGACTTCGAGCTCGGCGTCGGTCATGACGCTGCGAGGATTGAGAACAGTCTCCTTCGTGACCTTCGGGACCGTAGCTGGCTTCGCCTTCTTTCTCAGCGGCAGCGATGTGCCGTTGATGGTCGGAGCGGAGCCTCCGGCGTTGATAGACGTGTGGTGGTTCGTGAGAAGATCGACGCCGCCATCTTCATCGTCCTCGGCCTCATCGTCAGAGATCTCCACTTCATCGTCGTCGTCGTCTAGATCCATAGCGTCCTCCTCATCGGCATCATCATCGACTGACTCATCGCGAGACGCTGCAGTCCGAGGTCGACGCGTCCTGAGAGTCTTGCCAGTAAGCTTCGCATACAGCTCCCGCTCAGCGCGACGCTGCTGCTTCGCCCACTCCATCTCAGCTTTGACTTGCTTGGCAGCTGCCGCCTTCGCAGCTTTCATGCGCTCCTTCTCCTCAGCGCGCTCACGCTTGATACGCTCCTCCTCAGCTTTCTCCTCCTCCTTCTGGCGCACTTTCATGACCCTCTGCCGCTCCTTCTCCTCAGCCTCAGCTTTCTTCTCGTCGAGACGCGCCTTCTTCTCGTCCTCCGCGCGTTGAGCTTCACGGGCTTGCTCGGCACGACGACGCTTGGCTGCAGCAATGCGGTCATCGCGTAGCCTCTGGCGGCCTACTTTATCCGGATCAATCTCGATGGGCATGAGAGCGGTGCCGTTCTGGATGCCTTCGTAGCGCTCCCGGCAAGCGTTGCCTGTGTACTTCTTCTTCTGCAGACGATCCGCGAGAGTGTTGGAGATCTCCTTCCACTTCTTATCCATCACCTTCTGGATCTCGCGCTCAAACTTCTCGTCGATGGTCTTGAAGGACTCTTGAAGGTGGTCATCCTGGATTGGTCAGCGTGGGATCTCGTACAGTTGATCATGTTGACTCACCTCGCCCGCATGCCAGTCACTCAACTCGTCATCAAGCTTCTCGTTCTCGGCCTGCTCGAGTGCTTTACGTAGACGTAGCCAGCGGCTGCCCACCGTCTTTGGCACATAGCGGATGCGGCCTTCTTGAATGAGCTTTTGAGCTACATAGTCGTCGGAGTAGCCTTGCTGCTTCAAGCTGATGATGCGCCCATCGTCGGAATCATAGTCAGCGACAATGCGCTTTGGGATAGCCGCTTTGCCACCGGCGACGCGGGTGCTCTTGGAAGGCCGCTCGCCGTAGGTGGTGGGTGAGGCTGCACGCTTGAGAAAGCGCTCGCCGGTCTGCGGGTTCTCGTACTAGAGAAGGTTCTGTCAGTGACCTGGCGGGAGATACATGCCCTTGACAGGAGGTCAAGGGTTACGGGATGGAATGATGCTTACTGGAATGTCTTCGTCCGCGTCTGAATCATCGAATGGGTATCCAACTCCCTCGCCGGCGTTGAGGATGTCGTCGTCCCGGCCTGTGATGCTGTCAGTAGGATATCTCCGAGAGGGAACGCCGCTCACTGCGAGCTGAAGGGCACTGCAGGCGCACGAGCGCAGTCCGATTGTGCGGAGACGTACCAGTTGGCTCGATGGCCTCCGTCCCGCCAAAGAACATTCCACCCCTGAACCTGCTCATGATGATCTCGCAAATGTGGTATGCCTGTCAAACTTCCCAAGAATATGGTTGTGTGTTGATGCTGCCGTGTCGCCCGCTCGGCTCGTGTGCTTGATGTTGAAGTTTTGGGATGTTGTTTTGTGATCGGAAAATTCTGTCGTGTGACCGACCGTTGCCGGGTGGCAAATTGCTGTCTACTTGCTGACGTCGGGATTGTATTGATCGGCAAGAGCCACTGGATTTTCTTCAAGCGCACTGTGCACCACTTTTGCTCGCTCTCGTTCTGGTAGAATGTTCTCAGGATATTGTGTCGGCCGTTGATGGATGTTTTGTGCCTGGTGTGATTGTGGGAGAATGATTTTGTGTCGCTTCAGAAAGCGGTCGCATTTCAGTCGCGGTTGCCATGTGATTGTGATGTTAGGTGAGCCGCGCTACCGGTGGTTTCAGAGTGGCTTCTGCATGTGCTTTTACTGTTTCGTAAGGCGACGGCAAGTTGACCGACCCCGGTACAGATGCCTGGGAAAGCAAATGGCTATTCCAGTGTGCTTGCTTCGGGGAACATTGTGCCTTTGTCTGTGTTTGTTCAAGAGACATGAGTGACCAACTGTGCTAGCAAGAGAATATGAGAGTGTAGAAGTGTGGAAGTGCAGGGTATATGAAGAGGAAGGACAAAGGTGCAGGAGTTCTGAAGAAGCTGCTTCTCCTACTGAGCGGACAGATGTAAGAGAGCGTGTACTTGAGGCATAGTTGATCGGGATGAAAAGCGTCAATTCTAAGGACTTTGTCTCGAACGGGCGCCAAGGTCGTTTGACCTCGTAGGGAGTCTCTCCTGTCGCGGGTGTGCATCGGGCCTGACGGTTTGCGACGTTGGTGTCAAAGGCGGCGATATTGAAGCGATATACGTGGATGGGACCGGTCTTTGCATTCGTGTATCCGCCAACGCTTCGAAGATGGAGAGAAGTTGATGCTTGCGACGGGAGTGAGATGGAGAGCGAAGTCTGGAAAGTGAAGTCGAGCTTTGGAGCGCACGGCCCCTCCCCCACGTGACGAACCGTCTAGGCCTTCTTGAGGCCTTGCTGTCGCACCCCACCATTGATCTACCACGCGCAAGGTGACGTAGGGTTGTTGACCCGCTACTACGCAACACACGCCTTCCAAGAGCTAGACGCGGGAAAAGATAGCAGGTAGGTCTGGCACAGCTTTGCTTCGCAATCTCTTGCTCCTATCTACCATACCCTACTGCATCACAGCCGCAATGTCTTCCTACTTCTCCCTACCGTCCTTCGCACGCGCGAAGCAAAACAAAGAGCAGCTTGAGAAAAGCAACCCGCAGAAGCCAGTGTTGAACGAAGAGGATGAGAACTTCCTCAACAAGCAGATCTCGTCAAGTGATGCGCCAGCGGAAGCCAAAGAAGCTCCACCGACGAAGATAACAGACAGCGGCGAGGAGAAGGAGGCTACGAAGGAAGAGGTAGAGCAGGCTGCTGCTACGAGTCCAGATCAGGTGGCTGTGCCCGAACAGCAGCCCGAGACGAGTGACGTCTCGCAGGAGTCGAAGCAAGATGAGTCAAAGGAGAAAGAGTCCAAGCAGGAGGAGGCTAAGGAAGCAGAGCCCAATGATGCAGAGGCCAAGGCACAAGAACCTGCGCAGGAGAACGCTAAGCAGGACGAGGCTAAGCCTGAAGAGACATCGCAAGAAGCTGTAGAAGATCCGCCAGAGCAGACTCCCGATGAGAGCACTGGCAAGGCAGATGCACCAGCAGCCAAGGCTAAGAAGGACAAGAAGAGCAAAGGTTCCTTTGACCTGCCCAGTCAGGAAGAGGCAGAGGCAGCCACAAAAGGCTTCAACGTTGGTGAAGACAAGCCTGACAAAGCTCAAGGTGAGCAGAGTGAGAAGAGAACCTGGGCGTCATACCTACCGTCAGTGGGCTCTGGCGCGAAGAAAGATCAGTCTGCCGACGCACCAAAGGAGGGCGAGGCTAGCGAGCCGGCGGACAAGCGCACATGGGCAGAGTACGCCTCCTCCGCCTACTCAGCACTCCCTTCAATGCCCTCTCTCCCAGCATGGAAGTCCAAAGACAGTAAAGCCGAACCAGTCTACAATGAAGACGGCACCGTCAACGAGGAGAAGACAAAGGAGAAGCAAGAACAGGAAGTCTCCGTCCTCCTCGACAACCTCAACATGAGCAGCATAAACAACCGCGTCTTCGCTTTCTCAGGCGAGACTCAACACATCTACGAGCGCTTTGCGCAAGTCCTCAAAGACACTATGAACGGTGGTCCAACAGCGTACGAGGACATGGAGAAGCTAATGAAGGATGCCGGACCGGAGCTGGAAAAGCAGTTCAAGTCCATGCCGCCATTCGTGCAGACCCTCGTCAAATCTCTACCATTGAAGCTAGGCTCTACACTCGGCCCTGAGCTCCTAGCCGCAGCGAGCGAGAAACCAGGCGGAGATATGCAGGCCCGTATGGCCGCCGCCAGCAAGCAATCCACCAACGAACCTAGCTTCCAAACGTCCTCCTCGTCTTCAACCCCAGCAGCAGACTCTACCGAGAAAGACAGCGACAAGAAACAAAAGCGCAAAATCCCGGGCTTAAAAGGCTTGGTAAGTCAGCAAGGCGCCGTGGCCAGCATCCTACGAAACGTCGTCAACTTCTTGACAACGCGCTTTCCGTTCTTGGCTTCGGCGACAAATGTGGTCATGTCGCTGGCTGTGTTTAGTAAGTAACGTGCTGACTGCGAGGTCGCAGGCTATTGCTAACGGGTCCGCAGTACTTATGTTTGTGTTCTGGTATTGTCATAAGCGTGGAAAGGAGGCTAGGCTTGCGAAGGAAGTTGGAGCTGGCGAGGAGGGGAAAGATGTTGAGGAGAGTGATGGTGAGGAAGAGGTGGAGGTCAGTAGTGATGATGAGGCTGATGTAGAGGGCGGAGAGGGGAAGAGCGCAGTTGCAGGGGCTGAGTCGGAGTCGATTGCGAAGCAAGAAGATAGCGCAGAGGCTGTGACTGAGAAGACCGAGGATACCAAGAAGGAGGCCCTCAATCAGTCAGAGCCCTCCGGAACCCCTGTGCCGGATGCGGGCAAAGGCAAAAAAGGCGCCGAGCTGGAGGCGACGAAGTCTGTTGGCACATGACAGAAACGAGAAGTTCACTGAAGGTCCAGATTGCTCATACTGATGGATTGATGAGGAGATGCTGTCACGATTGACGACTTAATCGGCGCTACTACGTGGTAATGGCTAGCTTCAGGTAGATACCCCTGTACATCGCTCTGTTCGCTTGTCACAACCCAAGCGATTCTCCCAAGCAAAGCAGCCTCCCTAGTCGTATGAGAAAATGACCCTCTATCCGACGTCCTTCGCTCATATCGAAGATGCCGTCCGCCATTGCGCCATACGATGAAACTTGGCAGCCGCTGTCTCATATCTAGCGTCTCCGTGCAAGTCAACCCAACGCCCACCCACTCCGTATCTCAATTCCTAATGCACATTAAAAGGCCACGCCACATCCAAATTCGTACTGTGAAACTTGCACCAAGCCTGATGCGCCGTATTCCCTACCCTCTTGATCTCCTTCTGGCTCGCCAAACACTGCCAGCAGAATTCGAACCTGCATTTCCTGCAAGTCATGTGGTCGCACCCTTCAGTCTTTTGTATCCGCCACCCACAGGACACTCCAGGACACTTCTTACTAATGTCGTCGAGCATCTCCTCGGTCTTTCTCTCCTCATCACGCTGTTTCTGCCCCGAGGTGCGGTAGTCGTATTGTTCACATGTCTCATTGGCATGCCATGGGACTTTGTGGAGGATACACTGCTTGTAGCCGCAGCTCGCGCAGTCCATGAAGTTGTTGGCTTCAGGGTTCAGTTGGCCGGACGTGCAACCGGAGGCTAAGCACCATGCGAACTCTGGCAGAGCGCTCAGCGCATTGCGGATCGTGATCTTGTCGAAGGCTTCGAAGGTCTCGGCGGAGGCTGCTGCTTGAACGTCGCTGTAGTCCATCTCCTCCGTGCATTCTGGGCATTTGATACCATCAGTGCCCTTCGTGTCAAACTCTGACGCCATCCACGACTCGAGGCATTCCTTGCAGGTCTGTATCGAATGCTCGCATTGCGCGGTCGCTGTCCTGTCAGGAAACTCAAGGCGGTCTTTGGTATCTCCACACACGGCGCAATCGCGCAACCGTGCCCGCTCTTCCGCGAGTCTTGTTTCCTCTTCCAGTTCTTCCTGCATCTGCTCGTTTAGCATTAGGGCTTGCTTACGGTCTTCGTCTATCTGCCGAAGACGCTCTGCTTCCTCTCGCTGTCGTCGTGCTTCATCCTCTTTGAATGCCAGCAGTGCAAGCTCAATTGGTCCAGGAGATGGCTTGTCGTTCACTGCGCGGCCTTTTCCCTTACCAGTGTAAGCCGGCGATTGCTGCTCGGGGAAGCCGGCAGCACTATCACATGGGCTTGAGTCGGTGCTGGGGCCTCCGTACAGTCCTACGTTCTCCGCTAATTGCATCATATTTGGCTCCCGTGTCCATGGATTGACACTGTCATAAAGAGCAACAAGACGCGAAAACTCATCCTCATCAATGCTCCAGTCAATATCCCGGATTCTTGTCAAGTCGCTACTGTGTGAAGAGCTCGGTTCAGAAGACTCACTGGATGGGCAGGCTTCCGGTAATGCTTCGTCAACGAGAGACGCCTGGCTCTCCACTGGAGTCTGCAATGCTGCCCACTCGTTCTGGAGCTCCAACGCCTCGAGAAAAGGGTTCAAAGCATGTCGTTCAGACTTCTGCCGCGATAGACACTCGGGCGGCACGGCAACTCCTCCACACGACGTTTCATTGTCGCCTTCCGATGGCGACGCCAACGACTCCCTCGCCTTCAGATTGTGCGTATTGACATTCAAGCCAAATTTGGACACCACAGCTCCATCTTTTAAAGGCTGCGAAACCGGATCAAAGGCCGATAGACGGTTCTCAGACCTTCTCGTCAGGGGCCGCAAGGCCTGCACCAGTTCACCATCAAAGCTAGGGTATGGCTGTTCTGGTTCGAAGGAGTCCACTCTCGATGATATCAGCGAGCTCGAAGATGCTGATGGTCGTCGCTTGAAGGACCAGTGCTTCCGTTTTTGGGCTTTTGCATGTGCTTCGGCATCGTCACGGCTGATCTCCTTGGGTATGCCGTGAAGGCTCTGAACACTCTTGTTGCGCTTTCGTAGTTTGGCGCTCGCTTTGCTCGTCAGAGATGGTTCAGGTCCCAAATCTTGAGGTGCAGCGACTTCTCGCTTCTTGTTGAGCCGTAAGCTGCTGCACCATTCCCTGAGACCCGGCATGGCGGTACCACCGTTCCTCTTTCCACTTGCTCTTGAAATTGTGATGGTTAAGGGACTGTGCTGCGAGTTGCAAATGCGTATAGTGTGAACATGGCACAGACAGTGGTGACAAGGTCTAGAAAGAAAGTGAGGTCGCTTATGAGGACAACAGTGCGCTCGACTCAGAGGACAGCGTGCCGCATAGCCGCAATACTGGTAATCCGAGCGTGAACAAGCCATCGAACTGAGGCACATGTGAATCGCAAACGAAAACTTACCGAAGGAGTGGTGAAGGTCGAGCTAGTCAATTCACTTTATCAGGCTGAGATAGGCGGAGCTCTGGATGTTGGTGCGCATGATTCGATGCTCATGCGCTCCACCCCACACGAGGTGTTGAAACACTCTGCGAATGACCGCGTAAGGCAGAGGATGTGCTTGTCACCTTTTGTGTGAAGCTGTGGTTCAGCTACGCTTCGTTCGTGAGACCGAACCAACTTTTCGTGCTCCACCACGGATAGGCACATGGCAAAGTGCAATGCCCGAGTGTGAACGCGTGGTGCAAGATACTCGTATCCGAGACATTGATGCCTGAATGCATTCATCGCCTTGCAGCTAAGGGAGCTGTGGTGTCACGGCACGTCGTTGGCGGTGGGCGAAGCTCCCCATGTCGAGGTCGTCAAGCTGGCCCCAAGGTCGCTGCGCCTTCAGGAAGGATCGGCTTTCGCGATAAGCATGAGAAGCTCATGGCAATGGAGTTGGCGGCCTCAGGGTCTTGTACCGGTGTAGGCAACTCTCGAAGGGGCCTCATCAATGGATTCCGGTAGCAGTAGCAGGTCTCTTCAATACCGCATTCTCCATGGGAAGTATGCTGCCGCGCCGTCTGGATAAGCCAGCAGGTCACTTCGCATACACCACGGATACTTGGAGGAGATAGTGAAAAAGCTTTTATACGTGATGAGGTTCGCATATGAGGAACTCAGAAGAGAAGAGGTGGTGCATGGACCAGATTGAGTGTCTTGGCTGTGTTGCTGATCCTGATCATCCCTCAGCTCCCGTGGCTTCCGAGCCAATGGGCGATGCCTCCAGCATCACCTCCTCCTCCGAGCTCCCCGTCCACATTATCGTCTGTGTTCACGACTCGACTATGTGATGCTTCTTGCTCGCTTCTGCTGGCGCAATGCGAGCAGAAGCTTTCCGCATACAGAACGACTCCATACGAGCCCCCACAGACGACAGCATGAGCTCAATGCCATCATCGGACACGGCACAGCTCCAGAGGCACAGCCTTTGCCGACCACCGCAAATGTCTTGAAAGACAAGACGATAGCGATCAAGGACAACATTGTCACCAAAGATCATCCAACGACAGCGGCTTCCAATATCTTGAGCGGCTACACCTCGCCATTCGACGCTAGCGTCGTCAAGCTTCTACGACAGCATGGCGCAATCATCTCAGCGAAGACGAATCTCGACGAGTTTGGTATGGGCTCGCACTCCCAGAACTCGCATGCGGGTCCTACATTGAGCCATTTCAGCAGAGATGGCGTCTCACTTTCTCCGGGAGGCAGCAGTGGAGGGAGCGCAGTAGCTGTAGCGACTGAGCAGTGTTGGGCCGCCCTTGGAACGGACACCGGAGGATCTGTACGACTACCCGCTGCGTACACAGGCATTGTTGGCTTCAAGCCGAGCTATGGACTGCTGTCAAGATGGGGAGTAATACAGTATGCGAACTCGCTTGATACGGTGGGCATACTGGCACGGCATGTGGATGATGTGAAGCAAGTGTTCCATACCTTGGACGTTTACGATCTGGAAGACCCAACCTCTTTGTCAGATTCTGTCAGGAAGCGTCTTGGACGGAAGCGCAATGCGTCGAAACCTCTGCGCATAGGCATACCAGTCGAGTACAACATCGACGAACTCTCACCCTTTGTGCGCTCAGCCTACATTCGCACCCTCGAATCCTTGCAAGCAGCAGGCCACAGCTTGCACTCAGTCTCACTACCATCGACACGGCGGGCACTCTCCGCCTACTATGTCCTCGCTCCCGCCGAAGCATCTTCCAACCTAGCAAAGTACGACGGTATACGTTACGGTCGACGCACCGAAGGTACTGACGCTTCGCCGAAGAACAACCTACCGCTATACGCACAGACAAGGGATGAAGGCTTCGGCGACGAGGTGAAGCGACGCATTCTGCTTGGCGCATATACGCTGAGCTCAGACGCGATCGACAACTACTTTATCCAAGCGCAAAAGGTTCGCAGACTGGTGCAGAAGGACTTCGATCGCGTCTTCGCGCATGGGAACCCGCTGCTCGATACCTCTTTCGGTTCCAGCGACATGGAGAATGGCGTCGACGCCCTGCTGACGCCCACTGCGCCCACGCTACCGCCAACAGTCGATGAGGTGAAGCAACAGTCACCCGTGGAGAGCTACATGAACGATGTATTCACGGTACCTGCGAGCTTGGCAGGTTTACCAGCGGTCAGTGTGCCCGTACAGCTGTCGAACTCAGAGCGGGAGGGCACGGAGGAGACGGATGTGCACAGCATCGGCCTGCAGTTGACAGGGCAATTCGGCGACGACGAGCTAGTCCTTGAAGCAGCAGAAATAGTCGCACAGTGTGAAAAGTAGCCTAGCCAAACCAAACTCATCAAACTATCAACTACGATACACCTACCCTAGTCTCCTACACCAGTACAGCGTATCCCACCTACCCACCCTAGCATACCAAAAAGCCCAAAGACCAGCCGCCAGGTCGCCTCCCACAACCCATACACGATATCAAACAAGCCCATTGCTAGTCATCCCAACTAACAATAGTAAGTCCATCACCTCAATCATAGCCATTGCCATACGACGTCTTGCCAAATACTTTTCTAGCCAGAGCCTTCGGCGGCTGCCACTTCTCGCCCTTCACCAAGGGGATATACGGCTTGCTCTCCCACAACGACTGGTAATCCTCGGTCTCGTAGAAGGGTTTGGCAGGCTGTGAGCTCTCAGCGTCGTCAGACTCCTTGTCGGCGCCGTAGCCGCTGTCTGGTGAGCTCGCTGCCTTTGTGTCCTCTTGAACTGGTGTCTCGGTTGCTACGATGCCGTCTCCGCTCTCTTGGGACGGTGACTGCTCATTGTCGGTTGGGGATGGTGGTAAGGCTACCTCGGCAGCTTCGTCGCTGCACATCGATGATTCTATCTCCGGCGCAAACACTTCGAAGCGGTTGTTAGAGCTTGGGAGGCGTGATTCTGTGGGGCTGTGGATGATTCGCTCGTCGTCGAGAGCGGGAAAGCTTTGGTACTCCGACGCATTGATATCGAGATTTGTTGACTCGCTCTCGTCCTTGGGCTTTAGATAACCGTGCGCGTCGAGTCCAGCACTAGCGCTCTGGAAGTGGGCAGCCTCCCACTCTGTCAGCTGCACAGGCGAGCTGGTCTCCACAGCATCGTCAGCCTCATCATTGGCGAGAATGTGCTCTGCATGACTGCTGTCTTGTCTTAGAGGGAGAAAGACGGCGCCGCTTGGGATGGTGTCTTCACCGGTTGTGCCTTGCATGCTGTCTCGCTTTCCCCAGCCCATTTCTGGTCGCTCACCTGGTAGACGCGGAGGGATCACGAATGCAGGAGACGGCGTGTCCATCTCGTCGGACGAAGCCGGGCTGCCCGGCGATACATCCTCCTCAGCAACCATCGAACTTGCATCCTTGTTCTCATCCCGGAGATGCTGTCCTGCCGGCGTAGGACCTGCCGTCTCATTGCCGACGTCGACATTGCCAAGCCAGATGCGGCCAGAGAGGTTGGAGAGGTTGTCTCCGACGTTTGTGGAGGTCATTCCTACCATAGATCTGGCACGAACCCACTCATCGTGTTTATCCTGCCGCGTGGCTTGCCGATCAGCGTCGACACTGACAAGCCAGTGCTTGACAGCGGAGTTGTTGAGGGTGTTCCTAACATCTGTGGAGCGTACTCCGCTGCTTGCAGGACTCTGGATATTCCCATCTGCCACACTGCTTGTAAGAGTCGGGTTGGCCGGCTGTGTTCCACTGATGCGCATGTTCGGCATACCCATACCACCCATGCCATCCATTCCGTCCATGCCGTTCGCGTTACCGGCTCCGCCGATGTTAGCACCGTGTTGATTCTGCTGCTCAGCCTGCTGCCGCAGGCGCTGCTGCTGTTGACGGAGCTGCTGCATATACTCTGGATTCGGCTGTTGGGCCGGTACAGCTTCATTGCCTTGCCTTCCGCCAGGACCAATTTGCCCTCCTTCTTGTTGCAATTCCATCTGCTGTTGTCGAGCAGCCCGTTTCTTAGCGGCATGCTGCCTCATCCTTTGCTGCAACGGCGTTGGCGGCGCGCGCCAGCCTTGCTCAGGCACGTTTGCGAGGCCGCCATATTGCCTATTCAGCGCTTGGAGTTGTGCGTGCTCTTGTAGTTGGAAAGCGATTTGGTTGGCAGGTTGTGGAGGATCCGGGATAGCCGAGTTGTCATACTTCGCTTCGGCATATAGCGTCTCTGACCCTGGAGAGGGACGTGAAATCATGCCCAATCTCCTGTCGACCTCTGTGCGGTCTGGGAAGAATTGTCGAGTCTTGAAGTCGTTGTAGTCTACGAGGATGGACTCAACATCCGAAAGCGGTCTCTCGGCCACCGGTGGTTCGTTCTCGTCGTACTCCAGATCCGCTGTGCTAATGGGAGAGTAGGATGGGTCCAGAACACGATCTATTGGTTTCGGCAAAGGTTCGATGGGCCTGCTAGACCTAGGAATGTCTGTTGAGGACTCCTCAAAGTCAGATGGGCGCGATTCGTATGGCGCGCTGTTGAAGTCAGTCTGCGGCATCGGTGACCTGCCGTGACTGTCGAAAGTTGGGACGGCGTATGGCCTGCTGTGACCGTCGAACATTGGCGAGACCGTATAGTCACCGGGTGTGTTACCGATGGAGAACTTCTGAGTGAAAGATGGCAGGGAGTCTCGTGGGTCGTTCATTCTGACAGTCCTCATCGGTGACGACGCACGCGCATCGGCCACCTCTTTCCTTGATGCTGCTAGCTCTCGCTCGATGTGCTTGCGGTTCGCTCGCCTCATCTCGCCGACCATCTTCATACGCGGCTCGTAACGAGAATCATAGAAATCTTCTCCCTCTGCTCTAACCAGCTCTGATAACTGCCACTCAAGATACCTGCTGGAGTATCGCTCGTCATCATCTGGCGAGTACTCTGGCACAGCACGCTTCGTGTTCTGCGCTTGCCACTGAATCCACTTGTTCTTGGGTTTGGCTTGCTTGTCTTTCTGCTCTTGCCAGCGATGTACGTCTCCATTATCAGCCTCAGGCTGGTCGTCGGGTCTGGGCTGCAGAGATAGGTTGTCCATGTCCGCAGGCAGTGTGGAGACAGTGGTCGCTGATGAGATGACCCGCGCACCTGCAGCAGTCGCGAAGCCGTTAGGAGTGTGAGGCCCCAGCTTTTGCACGCCTGGTTGAAAGCTCTTCGACACAAGCGCGAGCGTTCGGAGTGACTTGGTGTCGCCCCGCTGCTTCAAGACATTCTGGACTCGCTCTCTGAGTCCTGGATCCGAAAAGGAAGGTTGAAGTATTGTAGACATCGTGCCGCGGCTCATGGTGTTCTGGACTCGCTCTCTGATCCCTGGATGTGAACAGGAAGGATGGAGACTTGCAGACTCTGCCGTGTGAAGATCATGAGTCCGACTCTTTAGATATGTACCGTGGGTAGGATCAAGCTTTGACAGAGAGGCGGGTAATGTTTCGTGGAGTCCCACGGTTCGGCTAGGTGATGTCGTGCGCTGTCCCGGTTCCGGCACGCCTGATCTGGACGGCGACACTCGCCAGCTGACCTCACCCTCCAGATTCAAATGGTTTTTGACTCTCCCCAAGTATTGCGGGCATGAATGGGAAGGGGGCGTCTCTTCAAGCTCGTCGCTCCGCGGAGAATCGATCTGACACTCGGAGTCTGCAATATCCTCAGGCTCTATCGGAGTAGCGCATGCGGTTTCGGGAAACTCCATGTACCACGGGCAGAGAAGGTTGACATCCTGCTCGTCCTCATCCAGTTTGTGGGCGAACTCTGCAGCTTTGGCAATAGCATCTGTCGAATCGCTCGTGCCCTCGCGGCGCTCAGAACCTATAGATGAGGGGTTGAGAGATTAGCGAGTGTCTCAATCTTGGAAGTTCCTAGCCATCACTATACGTACGCGTGCACGCTTCGGTCAAAGCGTTCAGCGAGCGCATTTCACGCACTGCTTTGACGCCCTTCTCCGGTGATGCCTCGCACGACTCGACGCTGCGCTCAAAGACAGGGAAGACATCTTCGCTGCTTGCGCCGTCCAGCTCGAGAGGGAAGTTGGTACCTGGCATCGGCGTCGGTGGGCCATTATCTCTCAACACGGAGCCCCAGGGGTCATCTCCGAGGTCGCATGATGGTCGCTGAGCCGCTTCTGCGTGCGTCTCTGGCATCGACCGGCAGTCGAGGTAGAGTTTTCTCTCTGCAGGCATCAGGATGTCCCGATCGTCCGGCAGCCCGCTCGTGATGTTGGCGGGATCGGCAAGCTTCTTGAACTCCGCTTGGGCCTTCTTCTCAGGCGATGTAGCCCACGGTGCCGAGAGACCTGATGGTCCGAAGTCGACTTCAGACAGACGAGGCGGGACAATGTCGATTGGTGCAGATGGTCGCCGGCTGTCCTGGGGCGTGCCTTCTGGCTCGCCATCGGCCTCGCCGTCGGTCTCACCATCGGCTTCACCATCGACGGCTTGACCATACAATGAAGTAATCTCCGCATCCGGCTTCAGCCCCGTCGGTAAAGTAGATCGCTTCTTGCTGGTCATACGTCCGAAGCTCTTCAGTGTATTGCTGGTCCCTCTGGCGTGACTGCTGGTCTTCGGCTCTCGCTGGCTCTCGTTGGAGAGGCGCGCATGAGCATCGGCGATTGTCTCGAAGGTTTCGGGTGCATGCTTGATGCTGTGGACGCTGCCACGCTTGCGCCTCACTGAGTTACCCAGGCGCCGGCGGACAGATTGCTTGGTCTCGGGAGTGCGACTGGGTGTAGTAGCGCTCTTCTGATCTTTGCGTGGCGTATTCGGTTCTGACATGGACGGGCGCTGGACCTCGGTAGACCATACCTCGGAATCAGGCCCAGGGCCAGGTAATTGCAGCTCATCGCTGGCTTGTTTCAGCGAGAGATCATGCGAAGGCATGGGCCGTACTTACTCATCTGTGGTGGACGGCTTTTTACGACCGAACATAGATCGTATGGACCCAAAGAATCCACTCTTCTTCTTCTTGAGCGTTAGGTCTCGATCATTATCGTTGGGCGGATCATGGTCGTCGAGCAGATCATCATCGTTGGGCAGCGGCAGCGGCCTCTGGTAGGACAGCTCGTTGAGATCCAGTACGCTATCGTGAGCCGCTGACGGCGATGCGGCCTCGTGTTGCTCGTTGTCCGCCATTGGCGCCTCTGGTATAGATGCCGTGGTCGTACGGTGGTAATGTGGCCAGACGGACGTGATTCGAGATCAGCTAGACACACGAAGCATATTGGCAAAATCGATGCCGCGGTGTCATGTACCAGGAGGTAAACAAAGAATACCAGAAGAGGAGCAACAACGATGAGATCTGCCATACCCACCTCAGTTGGACTTACCATGTTCCTTACTGTATCTTCTGCAAGTGCCCAGGGCCCCATCTGGCAGGAAGCAGTCGCGTTGCCCGCGGTAGGAGGTAATTGCAACACCTTCATCCTTCCAAGGCTTCTGGATCATAAGGAGGTAGTTTCAGCTACTGCTCTGATGGAAAGCGAGTCCTGCTCAGACCGCACGGTCGTTGTGTTCGCGATGCTTTGCAGCTTCCCATCAGCCCTGGTCGACCGTTTTGCTCACCCGTTAGTACAACGTCTAAACCGTCCACCCGCGACAAGCGGACGATCGCTTTCTGCCAACATTCTTGATGAGCGATGCGATGAGATAGATGTGAGTTATGACCGTATTCGCTGAGCCCAATGTCGTGACAATCCGGAGCGCTCTAACACTGCCGATAGTGGGTAGGAGGCAGTGGGACTGGGACTGGGAGTTGCCTTTGGCGTTGTCAAGCTTGCAGTCTCTCAAGCTCTCCTCGCTCGCATCGGCCTTGCATACTTGTCAGAGGAGTTGAGTTCCCTCAGTAAGGGGTTTAAAACCCAATCACGTTTGTCCATGTTCATCATCGAATCATGGCGAGAGGAAGGAACGCAAGTCGAGTGAATGTTTCACCTCCTCGCGGAACTCGGCCGAAAGTCAAAGCCAGCCCCAACACGCGACTTCGTCTTGAACTTTCTGGCAGCAAGCAGCGCAACCTTCTGCGCAACCAACAGCTTGTCACGCTTGCATTTGTACTTTGCGACACCACCTGCTTTTCGCGCCCACTCTCGCGCAAGCTCGCGCCTATTCACATAGAAAGCATCATTCGCGCAGTCACAATGGTCGAGAAGAAGAACAAGATGGCAGCTTCCTTGGATGAGGCTCTGCAAGCGAGTGCGTCTAGCAGGCACGGAACAGCTCATAGAACATCACGCTGACACGTAGAAGCTCGCCGAGAACGCAATGCGAAGCTCGCGCAAGATATGCTCGGCACGAACCCACAGAAGCTGGCGCAGGAGATGCTAGGCAAGAATCGTCGAACCAGCACACCAAAAGCGGCAGGCCCAGGTCCAGTCGCAGGCACGCTGGCGAGCAGAGTCGGCATCACAAAGGTACACCACCTCACGAACGAATGATATGCGCGCGCTCTAACACGCCACACAGCGAAGCAACTCCCTCCCACGAACAAACTCCGCTCCACCGCGCAACCCACGCACACCCTCCCACCTCAGCAGACCTCCCATCAATGACAACTACCGCTCCGCAAAGCCAACACAGCCAACACCGCCAACCTACGTCATCTCCTCCGACTCAGCCAGTGATGCTAAGAGCAATGGCTACACTCGGAAGGCGGCGACGAACGGCGGCGCAGAGATCAACATTCGAGGTGCAGCAGTGGGTGGAGGACCGTACATCGTGAAGGCGCAGAACTTCGCACCTGGGACTACAGCTGCGGATATTGAGAGCGTCATGACGGGCGTCGGTGGGGATGTGAACTACTGTAAACTGGCATCTTCGCATCCTACAGTGATTGCGGAGATGAGCTTCCCAGGGAGAGAGGGCGCGGACAAGGTGATTGACATGTTCAATGGGAAGAAGGTACGAAGTCGCGACTTGATCCAAGCACAGGCTGTGACTGACCGTGCATTTGCAGGCTGACGGACGCACCCTCTATGTCTATATGCACAGCATAGACGGCGGCGCCACGATCTACACACCCCGCGGCAAGCGACAGCAACCACCGCCACCGGAGGAAGAGGAGCCCCTGCCAGCGATCGTGGACACGACCGGTGATGTGGAGATGGAGATAGACGAGCACGCTGATGCCCGCGCACTCGAGAATAGGCAACGCGAGGAGCGGAGAGGCAGAGATACTCGCGAGCCGCAATATCCACAGGAGCGCAACGACTACCCGAGAGGACCAAGGCGCGCTGAGCCGGAGTACCAGGATGGCCGTTACGGCTTCGATGGGAGAGATCGCAGGTACAACGGTGGCGGCGGCAGAGGTGGTGGGGGTGGTTATAGGAACGAGGGCAGGTTCTACTCCGATCAGATGAGGCGCGGTGGCGGTGGGCAAAGCTACAGGCCGTAGTACGGGGTGTGGTGATTCAGCGCAGGCTGCGCGTACGGTGCGGCGGATGAAGAGAGGCAAAGGCAGGCTAGCGAAGAGGACCGAGCTATGCCAGTTTCAGAGACGCGAAATTTGGCGGAAAACACAGCATCAAGCGTCATTAGCGAGCCAGTTCACTTAGCATAGCGAGGGTATGTACGAGTATCGCGAGAGTTAGAGACAATGGTCATTGCCGCTCACGGTCTCGGCCACACAAGACTATTGCGAGTATATGAGAGAGCGACGCAACAGACAGACGACGCTCTCTTCCTTCGGGGATCTTTAGAGATGGGTGCATGCTGTCTCTGAAGAGACTGGATTCCGTTAACCTCGTAAAGGACGATACAGGAGCCAATTCGACGTGCCGAACTTTGGAGAAGGCAGCAATGTTCAATGTCACCAAGCCTCGTGGTCTCATCCGTCAGTGAAGTTCTACCAAACCGTAACTGCTTGATTCGAGCCTTCTCATTCGCCCGGCAACAGCGGGATCTAACGAATGTCAAGCGCAGCCGGGTCATCCGCAACTTCCCTTGTTCTGCCTTACCTTTCTTCGTGCTCGCCCGTGCCCTGCACGATCTGACGTCCACGTTGCTGTGTTCCTGAGAGAGGCTCGGCGTCTTGTTCCAGGGACTTAGACCAGGTTCCCGAACTGCAATGGCGGACGTCGAGATGTCAGGGGTTGCAAAGGCAACGACGGAAGAGAACCAGCAATGGGATGCTCAGCAGTATGAGGCTGCGTTAGCACACCTCGAGCGTCTTCAGGCGCAGGTACGTGATCACAATTGACTGCTCAGTCGTAGTAGAGACTGATGAGGGGCAGCTCGATGGTATACGGTCAACAATTCCGTCACTCGTGGCGCCACTGATCAAACCGAGTGCCAGCAAGGCACAGATGTTTACGGAAATCAAGAAGTCGGCTTTGCAATCGACAGACAGCCTGAAGACATTCCGAGAGGACTGGAACTCCGAGAAAACTCAGCAACTACTGGCGCGGAGCAAGGAGAGCATGCAGAAAGATGGCGATCTGAGTAAAGCTAATGAGGTTGCGCGCTATGGATGGTCTACTCAATGAACATGTCTTGCCCTCAAGACGTGCTCACACCAAGGGCGGGTGGAACAATTGATGGCCGATCCCACATCCCAAGTCTCCAATCTCGACAAAGTGACCAAGGCAGCGAGAGGCCTATACTGGAGCTTGTGACCATGCGCGCGAGAAGCCTGGACGGCATCCCCTCCCAGGCTGCAAGTCAACTGAGTCTGGTAGACAGTGCAGTCGCTTGACTAGATCTTGCAAGATCGGAGAGACGGGATCGATCTCTGGGCCAACTGTCCTCTCAGTTCACCGCCCCGGCGGTCGTGGTCGGCCGCCCGGCCAAAAGCCTGCCAAAGGATGCACCCTGGACCACCACTGACCACTCAAATCGCGCTTGTTCAGTGGCCCGCGACCGCTGTCCTTAGCACCTTCCGGCCAATCTGCATTCGTCCACACACTCCACGGATGCCGCATGATCTTGCGGGCGCTTTCGAACTCACGGTTCCGGAAGTTGTAGTGCGGCTCGTAGTCCCTATCCTCAGTATGCTCCGTCTCCCAAATCGGCATATCGTCCTGAGGCCTCCAGTCCCGGTCCATTCGTCTATCCAGCCACTCATTAAAGGTTAACGGCCAACCGGACCACTGATGCCTCTGCGGTCGATCCCTCATCAACGTCCGCTTATCGCCGCTCATCGTGACAAAGACATCTGGCCCCTCGCCAGTGAGAGCATCTTTCAGTCGACCCATGGTGCCTGCTCGCTTTCCATCGTGCGGTCTGGTCCAGTAGAGCTTCGGCTTGAAATTACTACCCAGGACTCGATCACCCTGGCACCACCTCTTGATATCTGGATCGAACTCGCGGAAGGGCCGTTCGCGCGGCACACTGCGACTCTCGCCCCATTGATGATCCCAAGGCGGGAACGACCACGGGTATCGCGCGCGGTGGTCTTGGCGGATGTTCGGTTCAGGGTCGAGAGATGGGTAAAAGCCGTTCATGCTGCTGGTTCGCGAGCTGTTGATGTGTGTTTTGCTGAAAGGCTGCGTTGGAACTTGTGTGTCAGTAATGACAGTAGCATACCAGGCGCGGAAAGAAAAGACTGTATGTAGGCGAGCTAGGATGCATTGAAGATAGCTATCTTAGAGAAGGCGGCTTTGCGTGCTTGCGAGCGCACGCAATCGGGCGTGCATCATGTTTGCGAGGCAAGCTCCTCCACGCACCACGGCTGCTGGACTCGAACTTCATGGCCTTCTCCTGCTTGCGATGACGTGAACGCAATCACTCTACTGGCGCCTAACAGGCGAGCAAGCTTTGGTTGAGAAATCATTTACCGGTATGCCAATCATTACAAAATTCTGGATCAGTGGCGAGCTTGCTTTGCCTGTATGTTACAATCACGGTCAAGGAGTAGCAAATAGGTAGTAGACTCTTCAGCATCACTAGTACTGTATTACTTGCACAATCATCCTATGCTACAGCCTTTGTGCCGAAATGCTGATTGCTCATGTCGCTTCCCAGCCTTGACAAGATCCAGTCAACCTACCAAGGCGGACGCCTCGCTGTACACATGCATCAATTGCTCATCGGCACAAGCATGCCAATCATCACCCTCCCATGTCTTCATCCAGCCTCCTAATAAGCACCCAACTCCTGGCCAGCTCTAGCCAACGTCTCCCAAACCTTGCCGGGCAACCTGTACTTGATCAAGCCCGCAAACACCACGACATCCTTTGCCATCTGCACGCACATGGCAATCGTATCCCTCTGCACTCCCGTCTCGAATTGCGCTTGCTTGAGCCTGTCGGCTTGATTGCTGCACGCTACCACTGTCCAGAGCATGACATGCCCGATCGTGCGCGCGAGCACGGTGTCGATTTGGTCGAAGATCTGGGCGTGGCCGCGGATATCGGAGAGGTTGCCTGCCGCGTTCACAGGGATGAGGCCGGAATTTCTCACGTACTGTGAAGAAGATTTGTTAGCAATGATTGTGATGATGTTTGGGGAAGGAAGCAACTTACGTCGATGACGAGATCCCATTTGCCTTGCTCCAACGCCTTTCTCGCATTCGCAAGCATGATGAGGCGGTTTGTGATCTCGATAGTGTCGCCCTTGATCTTCGCCGCGTACATGTCTCTGCTGTTGTAGAGCTGGTACATACTCTGTGCAAGCTCGACCGGGTCGTCGATCGCTGTCAAGCTGAGACTGCTGAGCCTCTCGTCTTGCTGTTGCTGAAGCGCGTTCTGCTGCTGAGAGCGTGGCTTGAGCGGTGTTAAGCGTGCTGGCTGCTCGCCGAGTTCGGTCGTGAGGTACACCGAAACCGCATCGTTGATGACTTCAATAACCTTGTTGTAGTCTTCAGCCAGATGGAAGAGGAGCGCGGCGTCCGTGGTGCGGCTGTGGCCTTCGGCGGTGCGAGCGGCTACTAGCGTGATGTTCTTCAAGAACTCGCGCTCGTTGTCGAGATGGATGAGCTTGAGGCGCTGCTCGATAGCACCCTTGATGCGCTGACCGTCTGAGCGGATGTCGCCGAGCAGCTGCGCAAACTCGCGCGTCTCCAGAGTCACCTCGATGAGCGCCTGGTGACAAAGCTCTTTCTGCGCCTTGCCAATGTCGCCAATCAGGTCTGCATTGAGGCAGATGAGTGTCAGGTAGTCGACAGCAGCGGTGGCGTCGGCAGTACGGAAATCGCGTGTGTACAGCCCGATCATGCTGCCAAACGCAACCTGTGGCTGCTGGCGCGTAGTGTAAGTGAGCAGGTCGTCGTTCTGAAGATCGCCGCTTACTCTGAGCAGACCGTAAAAGTCAAGCGCAATCGCGAAATGCGTCGCCGAGACGTAATTGTGTGCGTAGAGATCCGCCACAGCCTTCTCGAACATGCCTGCCGAGATCTGCATGAAGAAGAAGGTAGTCGGTGCGTTGGCAATGTCACTACCAGCGCCGAAGTACCGCTCGCCAATCTCCTTGATGGAACTCTGCAGCTCTCCAAGACCGAAAGCCTCATGCGCAAACTCATCGGAGCGGTTGTACTCGCGAGCCAGAGCGAATTGAAGCCACATCCAGTCCATCATGTCGTTCGTTATGTTGTCGAGGCTGCGACGGCCCAAGTCGCACCGGCCGATGACCTTGTAGCACATCATGCGGTATGGGTCGATCGAGTCTTCTGGCGCGAGACGCTGGCGAGCAGAGTACTCGTTATTGATGGAGTTCTGTAGATCTTGCGGAAGACGGTGCTCAGGGCTACTGATGTAGGCGCGCAAGTAGCCCGTGAACTTGCGGTCGATCTGCCTGAAGGCCGCAGCGTTCTCGTCAACGTACTGCGCGACCTCGCGGTACAGACCGCTGCGAAGCATGTAGAAGATGACTGCCCAGCAGTAGTCGCCGTTCATATCTTGCAGGATCTCAACATCCGGACCGAGCTCTTTGCGTGCAGCGCGGACGCGAACGTAGCCTTTCACCTTGGCAATGGAAGTCGGTACGCCGCCAATGTTGGCCTCGCGTGGGTTCTTGCTGACTGTCGCTTCGAGCTGGCCGTAGAAGAACTCTTCGAGGTAATTGCGTGAGCCATTGAGAATACGCTTGCGTATCGCGGTCAAGCCGGCGCCTCTGGAGGTGTCGTCGAGGTAGTCATGGACATACTGGCGTGGCCTCACAGCACCCGGCTCAGACAGGTTCTCCTTGCTCGCATCCTCGCCGGTGACGTGGACAAGCGCCTCGTACGCCTTGACGAGCATGCTGGTATCGTCATTGGAAGGCTCCTTCTCGACTTCAGCGAACCTCGTCATGATCGGGTAAACCTTCTGCTGAATCCTCGCGACGTTGAGATCCTTCACTTTGCCAGCGTAGTGATCTTGCTTCAGTCTCTGCGTGCGATCCTCTGGCGCAGGTCTGATGCCGTCGGCAGGCAGCTTCTCGGCGACGTCGTTGAAGACGCTCTGGCGCATGCCGTTCGGACCTGGTGTGCCGATGACAGACTTCGAGTGAGCTGGCATGCCGAAGGATTGCTTCAAAGTCGAAGTACGATGCGTTTTGCCGAACCGACCTGAGCGCCCAAAGCTACCGTTCTCAGGCACCGCACCGCCAGCAGCATCATCACTCACTTCGTCCGGCTTTCTGAGCCCGAAGTGAACGTCGATGCGCTCACGGTACTCCTGCCAGTCGATCGGGTTCATGTGTAGCTGCTCGTCGATCATCCTGTCGAAGTCGGCTTTGGCCTCATCCAACCGGCTCTCAATCATCTTCTCGAAGTTGTTGCGGTGATGCTGGCCGAGAAAGTCTTTGACGCCAGACATGGAGCTGTAGTCGTAGGCGTCTGAAGTTGTCTGAGGTCGTGCGGAAGGTGTTGTGTCCATCAGCTCTTCGATGTCGCGAAGTGATTCACCCACGTTCACCCCAGACGCGGAGAGGATGTACTGTGACCGCGTGTCTGCACCTCTTGCCATACCAGCCGACGGCCCGCCTTGTCCGACATTGCGCACCTTCCTCGCGATGTCCTGCAATCCGTACTGCAGCTGTGGTAGCCCGTTGTTGTCCTCTGCCGCTCTCTTGTTGCCCTTGTCAAGCAGCGCCTGGAAGTACGATGGTTGCGCAGCTGGTGCGCCGGGATTTGGTATGCGCTCGATGATTGACTGGGCCTGCTGGCTCGGAAGGACATCGTTGCCAAACACACTTGCATTGCTCGGTTGCTGAGATTGCGCGCCAGCGTTTGCAGTAGCACCAAAGGCTGAAGTCGCGCCTTCGAAAGGCTTGTTGCTTGCGCCGCCGAAAAAGCTCGTGGAGGATGCGGGTTGAGGATTGGTGAAGAGACTCGTGCTCGCGGGTTGTGTCGTCGTCGTCGTGCTGCCAAACAATCCAGTCCCACCGCCCGCTGAGCTCGTCGCTGGTGAGAAAAGAGTCGACTTCTGTGCGCCGCCAAAGCCTCCAAAGCCTCCTGCACCCGCCGTAGTTCCAGTGTTGCTGAACAGCCCAGTACCACCACCACTACTCGCTGGCTGCTGCTGGTTGTTACCACTGATGCGATCAAAAATGGACGCCATCCTCTGCGGTTCGGGCTTCCTTCTCCACCCAAACAAGAAATCCCAAAGGCACCTGCAAGGATTGCGACGCCGATTCTGCTGTCGTCGACGCGGGATACACGAGACCAACTGCTGTTCTTCCGGATAGGAACCAGGCAATCCGCGAGTTGCGCGTAGGTCTTCAGCGTGAGCTTTCGCGAGGTCGAGCCTCAATTGTTTTCCTGGAGAAGGCGGGCCGAGCTCTTCTTCCAAAACATCCGCGAATTGGACGCGTTTCCGCTTCTGACCTGCAGTAGCGGCGGCTGGAGCCTGAATCGGGGTAGAAGGCTGAGCGGGAGGAGCCGGGGTGCCTGAATTCAGGCCGAATATCTGCCTTGGCTGCTGGACTGGCATCGATGGCGTGAACCAAGTTCTCACATGGTTTCTGAGCCTGTGAGCTGCCGTATTCCGCCGCAGGACGTTGTCAGTCTGCACAAGCTGCTGGGGATGCTGCGTTCCGGCTGCTGGCTGGACGTGGTCGATCCCCGGTTGAGCATCGCTGCTCTCAGCCGCTGTAGTCGGCGGCATGCTGCTCTTGCCGTCACCAGTCGGCTTGGGATGTGAGTGGGAGAATGGTAATGTGTGTGTGTGTATGTACGTCTGAGAAGAGGCGAGATGCGAGGGTATGGGTAACGGTATGTATGTGAACGTATGTCGGACGAGAGGAAAAGAGACGAAGGAAAAGACGAGAGAAATACTTGACCTATTCGTGACAATAGCCATGCTGTAGTGTTGTCTATTGTCGTCTGGTCTAAATAAAGATGTGGCTGGGAGTGTGAAGTGAGCTTGAAGCGCGGATGTGTGAAGTGAGGTTGAGCACGCTAAGCATTGCGTCTGTTTCGAGAAGGGCAGGGAAAGGAGTGCATACTCAGGTATGGCTCTATTCGCCGAGACGTGAGGTCTACAAGATTGTAGCTTACTTCCTCGCTCTTTCATGTAGCAATAGCCTCCCCAATAGCCTTAGCCAAGCGTCTATACTCCATCAACAGCTCCTCCACCTCTCCAATCTTCAAATCACCCGCGCTCTGTACATCCAAGAACCTCTTCTTAGGCGGCTTGATCTTCTTCAGCTCTGCCAAAGCCTCCCTAGCATTCATATCATCATCGCCTGCTGTCGAAACAATACTATCCTTCGTTCTCTGTCGCTCCAACGACGGCAAAGCGTTCTCGGCGTCTATCGCGGCGGGTGACTCGACGATATTGCCCAGCTTCGTAGCCTTCTCGGTTGCTGGTGCAGCTTGCAGAGGAGCAGCATTGTTAGTAGTGGTCGTGAGACTCGCAGCTCGGCCAAAGCGCGCGAAACCCGGCACGCCAAAGCGGTTGAGAGGATTGATGGCGTTGAAGAGGTTGGCTCCTGGTGTGGTGACTTCCTCCTTTGGCTTCTCCTTGCCAGCGACATCGGTGAAAGCAACGCGCTTCCCACTGCCACCCGAGCGTGTGCTATCGGCACTTCGATCACGCAGCTGCTTGCGGCCACCAACGAGCTCAAGCAGCTTGTTGTCTCCTTTACCCGCCGCATTGAGCGGATCATCAAGCGCAGGGCTACTACGCCCACTGATATTCAAAGCCTCCTCCTGCTCTTCCGCAGAAGGCGAACTGACAAGCTTCCTCGCATCCGCCAACGTCTTAGGTAAGGGCGAGTCACCCGCTAATTGATTCTTGAAGCGACCAAATACAAATTGGAAGCTGTTCTCGAGCGTGCCGTTAATCGACTCGTACACCTTGTCCGCCGTGCTCAGAAGCTCGTCACGACCTTGTTCAAACTTGTCCGCTTGCGCTTGCACGAGAGATGACAGGCGACGGTGCTGCATCGTAGGCCTGGCCATTGCTGTGGGCGTTCTTGGCGATGGCAGAGCTTTCATCGCGTCGCTATTGGGACTGCTGCTGAGCGCGGTAGAGGTTGCCGAAAGAGGTGAGACGCTTGGCTTCAAGGTCCGCGCCGGTATAGGCTGTGACGGTGTCAACTTATCCGAGTTTGGTGTCGACGGCCGGCTGCTTGACTTTGCCGGTCCCTCAGGTAGCTCATCGGCACGCAGAGAGGACAAGTCGACCGTCTCCAGGAATGAAATTGCGGCTTCCAGGTTGACAAGGCAGTAAGCCGCTTCGCCGTCAACTTTCGTTTCTGCTCGGAAGCGTTGGATGAAATTGAGGTTGCTGACGACGTTGATGCCCTCAGGTGGTGATGTTATCAAGGTGTAGATGAGCGTAGGTAAGATCTCGTCGGCAGATGATGAGGATGGGAATATCTGAGACAGAGTCTCGACAATGCTCTTGTGCGCGGCAGTCAGATGCTGCAGCTTCCCGGCCGGATAGTGCTCCTCGTCCATCCGCTGCAATGCTTCTCTCGCATCAGCCAGAGACCGGTGGATCTCGTCCTCTTTCTCCGCCGCTACTTTTCGGACATCGTCTTTCGTGGGATCAGAGTCCATATGCAGCTCCTTCAATCCAATGCCAACGACAGAAAGCGCAGCCGTCCGTGATCGCAGCTTCTCATCTCTGGCATCGTCGTCCGTACTCTTGTGCTTGAAGATCCTTCCATATACCTTCTCGCACACGCCTCGCTCCACAGCCTCTTCAAATGCTACCCTCTTCAGCTCGAGCAGCCTCCTAGCTTTCTTCCTCTCCGCAACCTCCGTAGCTGTAAGCATCTCGCCTCCGCTCTCCGCGCTGTCACTCCGTTTTGCTCCTGAGCCTGCTCTTGCTCTGCCTGTTGGTTTGGCTGGTGACCTCTTACGCCCGATCTGAGATGCTAAAGAAGCAATGTGGGTAGCAATATGGGACGCTGCCCGCTCGTAGAAGTCCTGAAACATGTCCGACAAGGCATCTGCCGTCAAGGGTGTAGGATGTACTTTTGCCGATAAGCTCTCCAAGAAGCGCTCGGACAAGCTCTTGATCTCTATCGGCAAGTCGTCGAAGGTGCTCGGAAGCTTGAGCTGAGGGTTGGGTGTCGCCGTGCCTGACTTCTCATGCTCATTTGTCTCCTCATCCTCCTCTGGCGTTTCAAAGACATCTGTCTTCTTTCCCACCGTCTCAGGCGAGTCATCTATGTGTCTTGCTTCTGGTACAGCAGGTATTCCGGCGACTTGTAGCGTACTAGCTCTCTTTCTAGGAGATGTAGGTGACGGAGGGGCCGGCATGCGGGAGAAGGATCGCGAGCCATGGAGGTTAGGTCTGCTATCGCTGACCGATCTCTGCTGTGTGGTAGACATTGCAGATGGCATATCAGGAGCTGAAGTTGGTAGGGGTAACCAGAGGGTCAGATATGGTGACAATCCTCGTACGCGTCCTTCTCACGATATCATCCCGCGAGCTCCGGCAACGACTCAACACAACCAAGCTTCTGCCTGTCCTTCCTGACGCGGCTCGATGTGTAAGCGAATGTAATACGACCGGAGCCAGCTCGACGGTCAGTCTGTTATATGCTCGGATGTAGCGTGTAGAGGCAGCAGAAACAACGCTTCGTCTGATGATCGTGTTGAAGGAAGTCTAAAACCTAAGGCATGAGCGCATGTGAAAGAGCTCCTACAGGGAGGAGTGAGCACAGACCGCATGACGCAGATCGGCGGCTGCGACACACATGACATGGAGTATGTTAGTTTGTTGATGCCTCCGCGACACTCATGACCTACATCACGAGGCACTAGCATACACACGACTCCTATGCGATGCTTCATCGACGTTTCGCCAGCTCGAGAGGGCGAAGGAAGAGCACAGCCGGGCTTCTGTCTACGAACAATGTTGTCCGGTAGCGTACTGCTTGCCTGCCTGCTGCTCATCGCAGGCTTCGGCGATGCGGCGAGGACGCCACAGCAACGACGAGAGCAGAGGAACCCATACTTGATGCTGCCGCCTGGTTCGCCAAATGAGTATGGGAATGATAGACCGTCGAGGAATTTGGGAGAGCACAGCTTTGTGAGTAATACTGCCAGGCGCAAGAGGTTGACTGGCGGCTAACGGCATGGGTAGAAACTCCGGCACATCTACCACCATGGCTCGCACCAATATCCACAGCTCCACCGATACATCGACGTACACCCTGACGACCGATTACAAACCACGAGCGATTATGGCAAGACATACGAGCAGGCTCCAGCAGACTTGCGCGTCCAAGCTGTGTCGACCAACATCCAGCGGCTAGCTAAGAGAAAGCCTGGAGACATCGACAGCCTACTACAGCATGCCGAGATACACGGCACTGCAGCGACGCTCCCAGGCTCAGCATGGACAGTAGATGAAGTCCGCGGCCCAAACGTCACAGACAAGAAGTCCGTAACAGCCTTCGCGAAGATGGCAGCCAACGCCTACGTCCAGGAACACAGCGGAGGCGAATGGCGAGACGTCAAAGGCGGCTTCAACTACACCGACGACTTTGGCTGGGAGTCAGATGGGCTGCGCGGACACATCTTCGCGGACGAGACGAATAGCACAGTCGTGATAGGCTTGAAAGGTACGTCCGTACCCTGGTTCGACCCTGCAGATACTACGGACACGGACTTGGTAAGCTAACACTTTCTGCAAGGTACTTCACCGGCTGTCTTTGATGGCGCTGACACTACGGGCAATGACAAGTTGAACGACAATCTCTTTGGGTCTTGCTGCTGTGGGCAGGGTGGGCAATACCTGTGGAAGCAAGTGTGCGATTGCATGACCTCGACGTACACTTGCAATTCGACTTGCTTGGTACAATCGCTGCGGCAGAAGAGTCACTACTACTGGGCTGTGCGGGATCTCTACCACAACGTCACTGAGCGGTACCCGAAATCGGACGTCTGGCTGACTGGACACTCGCTGGGTGGCGTTGTGAGCGGTCTACTAGGTCTGACGTACGGCTTGCCGACACTCACCTTCGAAGCTTACCCGGATGCTATGGCAGCCTCCCGTCTTGGACTGCCCACACCGCCAGGCTACGGCATTGGCTCCCATCAGTCGCGCGCCCAGACCGGCATCTACCATTTCGGGCACACTGCAGACCCAATCTACATGGGCACCTGCAACGCCGCATCGTCCTTCTGCACCATCGCCGGCTATGCTTTCCAAGGCGTCTGCCACACTGGTAGGACATGCACCTATGATACCGTCGGCGATCTGGGCTGGAGAGTAGGCATCGGCACGCACAAGATCAATGGCGTCATCAAAGATGTGATTGAGAAGTACGATGATGTTCCGCCTTGCGAGGAGGATGTGGAGTGCCAGGACTGCTACAACTGGAAGTTCTTTGAGAGTAATGGGACTGAGCCGATCACGAGCACGAGTACCAGTAGCTCTTCGTCTTCTACGCGAATGAGGACCGAGACGTGCAAGACACCTGGATGGTGGGGATGCTTGGATGAGACTACGACTACCACAGCTACAACTACAACCACAACATCCACGAGCTCGACTTCTACCTCGACATGCAAAACGCCAGGCTGGTTCGGCTGCAAGGACCATACGACCACTACTACTTCATCATCGACCAGTGTCAGCACGCCTAGTGCGGCGCCTGCACCCACAATCACCACGACTTCTTCCACTCCAACAAGCACCACTTCATGCTTTCAACCAGGCTGGTTTGGCTGCAAAGATTCGACTACGGCGCCTGCTGCACCATCTTCGACTGTCGCGCATACTACACCTGCGGTCACTGGGTCTCAACCCAATCCGACGAGCGTGCCTACGGCGAGGAGGAAGCATTGTATTGAGCGGCATTGGTATGGAACATGCAAGCAGTTGGGTTTCGAGAGCTCGCTGGACGCTAAGAGCGATTTACGATAACACAGCTTTGGGTGGGTGTTGCGATTATGGGACGGCGCTATTGATGTGGGTATGTTAGCGTCATGAACATTGTATGAAGGATGATCGCATCGCCTACAGCACGGCACTTGCATTCGACCACTGGGGATGGACGTTATTGTGTTGCCTACACTGACTCGCGGACATTGGACGATCTGCACGGCATTGCCGCTTTCTGTGGAGTAGCCGGCTTCCTTCCTTCTGCAGATCCCGAGGCTAGCGTACCCACTGCGACAGCGACGATGTGTATACTAACCGCGAAGAAGAATGCGTTGCGCTCTGCTGCGTATTTTTGTGGTTTGACGTAGCTATCCCGCAGCATTGTCGCGTACGGTCGGTCAGCACAAGCTGCATCCTCTTGTCAACGACCGCAAGCTATTCTCCCATCTTGCCATCCTTCTGCAAGATATACAGTAGCAACTAGGCAACACAATTCCATACCTACATACAAGATGAGCATCTCGTCAACGCCAATGGATGTGCCTCCGCCATACGCATCTCGTTCGCATACACCTCATTTCTCCCTACACAGTTCTATTCCCTCCGCCGACCAGAGCTCGATATACACTTTAGCAACACTGCCTGAGCAACCTAAAGACCTACCACCGATACCGACAATGGGCAGGATCGACGACATACGAGCCGACAAGGTCGCCTTGACGCTGTCTATCCTTCGCGGATTCGAGTTCCTGTTCGCACTTATCGCATTGGTACGCTCGTCCACAAGAATACATCGTGCACACAACATAGACTAATGGATTATAGTGCGCTGCCATCTGGACTTTAACTATCGTCCGCATCTTTGGCGCAGTCGCCGGCCCCATAGTCGCCGTCCTGGTCCTCATCAGCACAGTGGTCGCCTTCTTCTCGGAAACCAACCTCGTAAAGAAGTGGGCTTCGCGGAAGCCGACTCGTGTTACCGTCTACGTGCTAGACGCCAGTAGCTTCCTAGCTTGCCTTGTCGTTGGGGTAAGTGATCTTTCTCCCTTCTACTTGACGGCAACGATAGCTGATCTTTGCGTGTGCAGGGGAAAATGATATCGATGGATGATGGCGAGTACTACGGTGAAGCAGGCCTCCGGATTACGGAAGTGATGTTCCTGGTCACGGCTGTGATTATTGTTGCATGTATCAGTGTCGGTCTGGCTTTGAGGAGGAAGAAGCAACAGGCGGTGGAGAGTAGCCAGGGCAAGATGCAGACGCTCAACAGGGACACATACGACAATGCCTCTCAGCTGTCATGAGGGCTTTGTAGCGGCGCGGACGAGCCGACGCTCATATTTGGTTGATTCGGGGCTGCTCAAGGGCGCAGATGGCAGCATATTGTAAAGCAGGCCTGTGGAGATGGTATGCAGTCCGATTGAGGCTCCGGTATTGAACGCTTGAACGAAGATTATGTCGGTAGACTGCTTTCTCCGGTCCCAACGCTTTCCGAGGCATCGAGGGAGAGTGATACAGCAGCTCCTTTGGATAATCATGGGAGGGAGCCGATACGCTGTGTCAAGCAAAATGGTCTTACCGCCAGAAGTGGACGTTTCACGATACACCCGAGGCAAGTATACCTGTTACCATCCCAACTTACGGTCTGTCGAAGTCGCCTCTCCTACTTGTTGGTGGGAGATTGATACGGGTCTCGGACAGAGTTGGACATGCCTTGTGAGCTTCCTCGAGCTGTACGACTTGATCTCGTGATCCTCATTGGTAATCGGGTCTTGGCAACAGTCGCCGCACTGCTCGCCGAACTCCTTTACCCTGCGCTCCATGATCATCAGGCTGAAAAGTATGATTGGGCCATGGGTGGTGATAAAAAGGCACCGGGTTGAGGAAGAGAGAGCGTTCGTGCTTCTCTGCCGTCGTTATGCGGGTGATGGTGAGGGGACGCGGCCACTCGAATGGGAGGAATGGCGCAGAGGAGGGAGCGGTGCACGAGAGACGCAGGAGCGGAGGGCGTACTGCGAAAGCCAGACTGTGACTGCTTTGTCAGTGATGTCATAGGTCGATAGCGTATCATCCAAAGGTGTGATTGAAGTGCCTCGCATCGGAGTGACCTGCATTGTCGTGCAAACCCTCACTTCCCACCTTCACCTTTGCAGGCCGCCAAACCGTGGAACGCCTCACCACATCACGCTCTCCATCGGCCGGGATCGTTCGACTCCACCCATGCGCCAGCACACACCATCATCCCGCAAAAGCCTTGAACGACATCCTCTATCGGTATATCAAGTACGGCTGTAAGGAATGGGCAAAGCCGCCACAATGCGCCACATTCAACCCACTCGAACTTGTGGGCGGATGGGTGCAGAGCTTGGTGCAGGATGAAGACTTCAAGACCTTCAGCTCAGAGGTGGTTCAGCAAGCGCCACAGCAAGCATCACCGTCGGACGATTGCGGCCCACTGGTGCTTCTCGAGTTGCGGTTGCTGGCGGGCGGGGTAGATCTGGAGAAACTGCGGCGTGTCAAGGGTAAGGAGATGGATGATCTTTGCGTTGAGTTCAGATACCGCATCTGGTAGAGCTGGTTTGCCAAAAGCTCAACCCTAAAATCGGCGAGCTCCCGCCAATCACCTTGCCGTCGGCGTCAAGCGAGATGAGCAAAGGTGCAGAGACAGCTTGACGCTGGAGGGCAGCGGGTGCGAGATGGCGTGCGATAGCTTGCATCGCAGCATCGGCCGAGATAGATGAGTGGCGAAGACCGTCGTGGTGGATGGCAGCAGAGTATGAGGTAGTGTTGTCTTAGTATTCCAATAGCTCGTAGAGGCGGATCTCACAACTTTCCTATCGTTCGGTAGCCTTGTCTGCGATGGGGTCGCGGATGAGTTTGAGTAAGCCCGGATTTTTTTCCAACCCTTCCTGCCTCTGCTTGATGGATCGGGTGTCCGCTGCCTGGACCTGGTGATGCACCGTAAGCCATAGAGTCCGGCCTTCTGTGCTTGACAGACACAGGACACGTGGGATGTGAGTAGGAGCCGCATTCGGTAATCATACATGGTATGCAAAGCGCTGCAATGTGTTAATCGCAGGTGTTGTATGTGTTCGTAGAATGATAGCAGCAACAAAGTTTGTCACCGAGTCTTGCTACATCACCGTCTAAATGGGTCAAAGCCCAATCGCTTGTTATAGGTACTCTGCGTCTTCTGTAGAAACTGTATTGCGCAACGCGTACGGTAACAGGAGAGAACAGACTCAAATTCGTCTCATCAACCAGCCCCAAACTTCAGCGCGCCATATCTCGACCACCTCTGAACCAAAAGACATGCCGCGAAAGAGCAAAAAGTGAAGATTTTATGACACGGTGAAGACTGGAGGTGAATACGCACGTTCCGGTCTTGGCGCCAAGCTTCTGATGAACTTCACTTCCGGACTCGGCAGAACTCGGACAGCACGGCTAATTTAATGAAGATATATAGAGATTTCTTACTTCCGGCTGCCACTATCGATAAGGCGAGCCTATTCAGACTCGACTCTTCGCACATCCGGGGATGTGGCTCAGTGGTAGAGCGTCGTAAGCATTCACTGCTTGATTAAACTCATCTAGTGTAATTCTAACACATTCCAGCGCTTTGCATACCATGTATGATTACCGAATGCGGAAGGCCCTGGTTTCGATCACCAGCTTCTCCAGTAGTAGGAGCATGATGTCTTCTCTTTTTGCTCTTTCGCGGCATGTCTTTTGGTTCAGAGGTGGTCGAGATATGGCGCGCTGAAGTTTGGGGCTGGTTGATGAGACGAATTTGAGTTGTGGGGGCAGCGGGCTTGGCAGCAGCGACGACGACCATCATATTTTGCTCAAGTACGCGGACTGTCTTGCCATGGCGGTAGATAGGCTGTTGTTTAGGCACATACAATGTTGGAACAGCTATTCCATACGCTACCTATGATACAAGATCGGCCGAGAAGCAGCCTTGCTTTTGAGAGCCTTTATGATTCATCAGGTATACGGTACATACCAGCGTGCTTGTACTACTTCAGAGGCTGGAGGTTGAGATGAGACTCATCGACGGCAGTATAGGATTCTTGAGACCATGATTGGTGGTGCATGACCTTTCTTCATTCAAGCGTAAAGGGTGGTGCTATATGTACATGAAGCCTTTCTTCTCCCCCGACAAATCCTCTATCGAAGCGAATACCGCTCAAGTTCGTTATGTGTTGAGCTGCGGCCAGCGCAGCCCGTTTTCTACCATCGCCGTACCATCAGTTGTTAGCAGCAATGTCACGAGCGTGCGAACGCTTCGTCTCCTTGTTGTCGCCCTTCAAGTCCTCGAAGGTGTGGGCCATGAGGTACGCAACCCAGTCCAAGATCTGCTTCATGCTCATGCCGTTGTGCGGCATAACCGGCGCTGGCTCTCCCGAACCACCTGAATAGGTCGATGGCAGCGCGGTGGGGACCGCGCCAGTTGGCTGAGCTGTGACCGGGAGAGCGGAGGTGAGGTTTGCGATCAAGGAAGAGATGACTGGGTCGACGGATGCAGATGGAACGAAGGTGGTGAGCGGGTCGGAGATGGCTGAGGTGAGGTTGGATAGAGCGGAGGAGTAGACCGGTGCAAGTGTGACGGAAGGAGCGGTGGGAGCGACCAACGTGCTGCCGTAGCCAGGCGGGATCACAGAGACGATGGTGGTCGTGGATGCAGTTGCTCCGGGGCCGTAGCCAGGCGGGGTCACGGCAGAGACTGCACTGCTGCTTGACAGTACCACGGTGTCAGTCTCCGTAGAGATGTCAGTCTCCGTAGAGGTGATGGTAATGACGTAGACCTACGGATGAAAGAGTCAGCAACATGTTCTTGAAACGACCGACTGTGGTTGTGACGTACCGAAGGCGAAGCGACGACCGTACCGGTGGGCGCGATCGAAGTGCTGACTGAACTTTGAGTCACCGTGACCGTAAGTGTGGAAGAAGACAGTACAGGCAGAGGTGCGCTCGTTCCGACTGGCGATACGACCGAGCTGTTCATAGTGACAGGAACAACGACGGTTGTCTCGTATGTGCTTGGGTATGGGGCTTCTGTACCGACTGGCGACACCTCTGTGCTGTTCAGCGACTCGGTGATTGTCACAGTCTGAGTGTAGACGCTTGGCGAAGGGGCCAATGTGACCGTGTTGGTGGCCAAGGAGTAAGAGACACCAGTTCCTGTCGCTCCTACGGGGACGGTGTAGGTGGTCAGAGAGTACGATAGACCACCCGTTCCAACTGCTCCCACGGAGACCGTGCCGGTGCTCAAAGAGTAAGAGACGCCAGTTCCGGTTGCTCCTACGGGAATTGTATAGGTGGTCAAGGAGTACGATGCACCTGTTCCAACCGCTCCTACGGAGACCGTGCCGGTGCTCAAGGAGTATGACATGCCAGTTCCGGTCGCTGCGACGGGAACAGTGTAGGTGGTCAAGGAGTACGAGGCACCCGTCCCAACCGCTCCTACAGAGACCGTGCCGGTGGACAAGGAGTATGATACGCCAGTTTCAGTCGCTACAATGGGGATCGTCTCGGTGGTCAGGGAGTAGATTGCACTCGTTCCAGACATTCCCACGGAAACCGTCTCCGTGGTTAACGAGTATGATGCACCTGTCGCTGTTGCTCCAACGGAAACCGTGCTGTTGCCATAGCCTGGGGGGTAAGGAGCCCCGGTTCCAACAGACGCCGGCGAGACGAGAGAAGAGGACACGATGGTCAGTGTGTATGGCGAGCCGGTGCCGGTTCCAGTAGCCGCGGCAGAGAGACTGCTGTTGCTGGCTCCTGAAGGGTACGGGGATCCAGTTCCGACGGACGCCGACGAGGCGAGCGAGGATGTCACGATGCTTAAGCTAGATGCGCCGGTTCCGCTTCCAGTAGCCGCAGCAGAGAGTGTGCTGTTAGAGCCATAGCCGGACGGGCGAGGGGCTCCAGTTCCGCCAGACGCCGGCGAGACGAGAGAAGAGGACACGATGGTCAGAGTGTATGGCGAGCCGGTTCCGCTTCCAGTAGCCGCAGCAGAGAGTGTGCTGTTAGAGCCATAGCCGGACGGACGAGGAGCTCCGGTTCCGACAGATGCCGGCGAGACGAGCGAAGATGAAACGATGCTCAAAGTGTATGGCAAGCCTGTGCCACTTCCGGTCGCAGCAGCAGATATGGTGCTGTTCGAGCCGTAACCGCCAGGAGGAGCGCCTGTGCCTACAGGGCCGCGGCTGGTGGCACTGAAGCCTAGTGTGACGGTGATGGTTTCTGTCTCGGTCTCGGTGGTAGTGGCAGTAACGACTGATACATTGGAAGGAAGAGGAGCGGCCTGCGAAGTCCTGGGTTAGCGAATGGATGGGCGAGCCTTTACGAATATTAGAATGCTTACAGTGACCGTCACGACTACGCTGCTTGTGACTTCAAAGGTGGAGGTGACCGTAGGAACATTCGTGTAGGACTCCGGGACCTCCGACAATGTGGTAGTCGATGTCAAGTACGCTGTCTTCGTAATGATGAGCTCGCAGATCTCAGAGGTCTGGGCGCTGGCCATGGCTAGCAAGCCAGCCGCCAGGGCGGTGCTAGTGAACTTCATCGTGGAGTCTCGCGAGTTGCGTATGTATTGTATGTCGAAAGGCGAGCAACCTGGTCCTGTATGGCGACTGAAAAGCGAGAAAACGAATGTAATGCTCACAGAGCAAGAAGAAAAGACAGGCGCAGAGCTGAAAAGATCGCTGTTGGTTGAGGAGAACAAGAGGCTCGAGAGTTGAGGATGGGAAGGTTCATATACTTGGCCTGCCTTGCCACCCGTTCTTGAATTGACAAACTCAGCCTTCTCACACCACATCATCATTGTTTCGAGCCCTGCCGGACCATCACAGTCGCCCCAGAGAATGGAGCAGCGATCCTCCATGCTGCAAGCCCATCACGACCAGAGTCATGCGAATCGTGGGACCCAAGTGTCAGTCCCATGGGTGTAGCTTGCCGCTACCAGGTCACAGCCGTACTGGTATAACGCTCCTGCCAATTTCCAAGTTGTCGAAGGAAGAAGTGGAGAGGAGTAAGTTGGTGTAGGGCGGTCGCAGCTTTGTTTCACGCAGGGAGCAGGGGATGCCTCCTTTGCGCTAGCACGTTTTGGGATGGTGTGGGATCCCAGATCAACCTCCTTGCTCGACAACATCTGGAACAAAGCAATTCTAATAAGCTGAGCATTATCATCGGATCTTGGAAAAGGGCTTGGAGATCAGCGGAGAGCATTGACAAGGCTCAGACCCGGTTTACGCGAATTCACAGCCTCGTACCACCAGGCCAGCAGAAGAACCAGTTCAATAGCGAGGACCGAGCACCTGCGACATTTGAAAGACTCCCACAGTCCAACCTGGTCCTAGCAACGGCATCCCTTCGACATCACCGAGGCCCGAAGGGATTCTCCAGCTCTCCGATACACTCCAACTCAATCCCACGTGGGCTACAGAACCCAGAAATATGGCACCCATCATCACGGAACCGTCGCACCTCGTCAACCCGCTCGCCACTTCAAGTCACCTTGAAACGTCCTCATCGAGATTGGACGGTGTGCCAAGGGAGTTGGAAGACTCAGTCCGTTACGAGGCTTCACGCGTAATCCAGGCTGCAGGTATCCTGCTCCGCTTGCCTCAGGAAATAATAGCACAAGCTATCGTTAGCCTGCAACGGTTCTGGGTGGGACAAGATGGCGGGAGTATGCTTGAGCATGACTCTAAGGTATGTCGTCATGTCAGTTTCGTAGGGCTCGAAGAGAAACAGTTGAGGCTGACTGCAGCAGGATGTGGCTGCCGCAGCCTTGTACCTTACTGCCAAGCCCTCCGGTCATGCTGCGAGCCCGAGGCAGGTACTGACCGTGTTTGCGTTCCTGGACAGCACGGACGATTACATCAAAGCGGCCTCCGGCGAACTCGACCACACTTCGAAATGGCAGCTCTCAGAGGGCGACTACGAAGCGCGTCGTGACCGCTTGTACGCGATCGAGGCGCACATCTTGCGGACCCTCGGCTTCCAAACCCACGTCGCTCTACCGTACACGCTATGCATCAACTACCTCCAAACTCTCGAAGTCTTCCAGGATGCTGCGGGCTCGAAGATAGCCAACAGAGCCTTCTCCCACCTTAATACTGCGCTGCTGAGCCCGCAGCTACTGTATCTCACCCACCAGCCCTGCGCATTT
This sequence comes from Neocatenulostroma microsporum, assembly GCA_022814695.1. NCBI lineage: Eukaryota > Fungi > Ascomycota > Dothideomycetes > Mycosphaerellales > Teratosphaeriaceae > Neocatenulostroma > Neocatenulostroma microsporum. Next base: position 53,655 of record JAKLLW010000056.1, read on the forward strand.
GCGACCGCCAGTGTCTATTTGGCTGCTCGAGAGGTTGATGTCAACTTGCCGGATGTTGAGTGGTGGGAAGTCTTTGACGTCGATCGGGAAGAGTTAGGCTTCTTGGTAGTGGCACTGCGGAGCATGGAGGGCTTCGCTGCCGAAGAGAGACGCAAGTGGGTGAAGAGGAAAGTGCCAATGAACGTCGAGGAGCTTCGCGCAGAAATGGAGCGGCAGAGTATGCTCGAGAACGGAGAGTGATGCTTCTTTGTTTTATGGCGGAGATTCACTCACAGCGCGAGTGTTGTGGTGTTACAGCGAAACCTTCATTGTTGGAGGAGAGTGCTGTGCGGCGCTGCATGCCATAACAACCAGGACAAAGGAAATGACAATGCTTTGTCCCGCTCGTGAAGTCGCAGCGCTTTGTCCATTGTCTATCGCCGACTCATATACAGGACTGCCACGATGTGTGATCCCTTTCTCCTGATCCTTAGCAACCGCTTCCGAAGTCCTCCAGCGCGTATCAAAACATAAAAGAGCATCTACAGGGCTGGGACCTGTCCGTTTCCACTGCGAGTTACCAAGATACAGAAGCTGGCTTCTGCAGAGACTATGTCTTACTCCAGACCACAAAACCGCGGCAGTACCCGTCAGATGCCTCTAGCGTTTCTCAACACACGGTTCGGCCGTCGATGCGATGGGGAGACATACTGCAACTCTTGCTACCTTCCCGGCCACACGATCCCTGCAGACGCACCTCTTCCTCCAGTCGAGAGAGTTCAAGCCTTCAGCCAAGCGCCTTCGATACGGCACGAAAGTCCACTGCAAGTGGTGACACAACTTAGGCCGCGGAGGGGAGCGGTGTCTCACCTCCCAACGCTTAGAGACAGGAGAATCAACAGTCGGAGTGCGCGGCAAGCTCGTCACGCCCCACCAAGCCCTCGAGACGTTCAGACATACACGAACAAGCCACTACCTCTCACCCCAACCTCCGGCAGCAGCAGGTCAGTGAAGGAGTACACTGGCTCCGATGTCATCTCCAGGTACGCAAACAAGCCGCTTCCCGCGACGCCCAACTCAGTAACTTCGGTGCAGGAGTTCGCTAACAACGACGGTGTAGGGTCGACTGAGGCCTTGACACCAGCGACCGCAGGCTCGTCAGCCGGTAACAGCTCAGCGGCCAGCAGCCCAGTCGCTATGTCAACGGATAGTTTGAGCCGCGCGCCAGCTTGGCAGAGAAGGATGGCGAAGAGGACGGCATACATGCTGCAGTGGATACAGCAGTACCGCGACGACTAAGCGCCCTCCAGCAACACATGACTAGTAGAGCAGACACAGAGTGGAAGAATTAGGAGGTCATCTGCAGCGTAGGCTTATCCCTTCATGTACAATATCCACATCGATACATTACCATCATTTCATGATTTCGCTTTTCTTGTTGGGTCAGTAGTCATAGTGCCGATCACTCTGCAAGCCTCTTCGCTGGTAGTGATAGGAGGTAACCTTGCGCCATAGCAGACCCTAAACCCTTTGCAACACTGCCTTATCGTGTTTGAGCGACACCGATCTCTTCCCTCCCGGGGCTCGTTGATATGTTGTAGTTCGTTACCGTTCGGGTTCTCGTTCAGCGATCGTACTGAATATCTGTACGACAGCTTCAGCAGATTGACAAGACTTGGAGATGGCGACGAAGCCGTCTCAAGATTCTGGACCCATCTCAGGCGTCGGAATGCTTGCAAAGCAGCTCCACAACCCGACCATGTTTCGGTAATGACGGCAATGTCCATTGTCGTCAAGCAATGATCCAGCTCAGTTCCAACCCACACCGCCATCTCTCTCCCAACGAGACCAGAGCTCCGCCAACGTCCTCTCATCCATGACATCCACTGCCGTCCTCCACCTAGCCATCCTGTCCCAATACCCGCCGCCCTTCGCCACCTGAGCATCATCCGTCGTAGCGAGCCAGTATCCTGTTTTCGCTCCCTGCTCGAGAGGTATGCTTAGGACCAGCCACGTCGCCTTCAAGAACCACCATGCCGGATCCTTGTACCACGCCACTTCAGGGGTCTTATCGAAGATCGGCGTGTATACGTAACCTGGTGCAAAAGCGTGCGCAATTGGAGACTCGTTGTGCTGAACGGCGTAGGCTTCTCCTGGGTTGTGGATCTTCTCCTGCGCAGGTACATTGATACTTGACTGGCGGTCCCAACGTTGCTGCAAAAGACGGGCTAGAGCGACTTGCATCTGCTTTGTGTTGGCATAGTGTTCGCTGTCTGGAATTTTCTGGCCACATAGTCGTTGTAGAGAGCTTGGTTGCGGCACGCCGCTTGGAGAAGCGCTAATCAGGCTAGTACTGTTGCCGGCGTACTGCCCACTACTGGAAGTGAAGAGTACACGGGCCTTGGGTGCGAGGTCGTTCTCCAACAGGTTGGTCAGGACGAAAGAGCCGAGGAAGTTCGTGGCGTAGATTGTCTGCAGTCCTTCGTCTGTCATGTCCTTGCCTGGCGGCGGAGAAGAGATGCCGGCATTGTGGATAAAGATATCGATGCTTGTTTTCATTTGCTGCCAAGTAGTAGCGAATTCGCGGACAGATTCCATGCTCGAGGTATCCAACTGCAGGAGCACGACGTTACTTTCGTTCGCTCGTGGGATGGCTGCGCGGATGGCTTTGGCGGCTTCCTCGCCTTTCTCGGTGTTGCGGCATGCTAAATAGACCGTGGCACCGCTATTGGCAAGGTCAAGGGCAAGTTGGTAGCCGATCCCGCTATTTGCTCCAGTGACAACCGCGACTTTACCCGTGAGGTCCTTGATGGGCACCTCTAGATTCGGAAGCAGACCCACAATGAGGAGGAAGAGCATTGCGAGCACGCTATCGAAGAGAATTCTGGCGCGCAGCAGAGTGGTGGTGTAGAAATCAGACATGCTGAGAAGTTATCTTGCCACAGGATGGTTGAACAGATAAATCGGTGAAGCAGCTGTTCTGCATTAGGCGTTGTCGCGGTGCGATATGTGAGTGAGGAGGAGGGTGAATGAAAGTCAGTCGCGGCGCTGGTGTTGAGAACACAGCAGGCCTCTCACCTTGCTTATGTACACATGCGGTGAGCTGACTGAGCTCTGCTCCTCCTCAGCCGCAATATATCAGGTGGAGATTGTTGACTCGAGATGGGTCTAGAAAGGTTTGGCATCCGTCACTGTTTGCAGTCTCGGAGAGTCGCGAACAGTATACATAGAACGAGGACCGCGAAACGGATGCGCTGTATGCGTGGTGGTTGATGGCGGTCTCGGTGACCGTACTATTCTTGGGACTCTGTTGCCGCGATCAAGACCACGCCATATCTGAACCGTCCTCAGCTGAGGGTTGCGCTGTATGAGCTGTCAGGCGCCTGACAAGAGGCTGGTATTTGGGAGACGGCCTGCCGCCGTCCGTAAAGATCTGCTCCGACAATTCATGGAGGATAAGGTACCCAAGGTACCTTGCAACGAGGTTTGTCACCGCACCGACCGAGTGCCGGGTTGCATCAGCCCGGGACCTGACGAGCCGGTCCGCCTCCATGCGCTAATGCGGCAATGCGGCATCCCGGATGGGCTGGACCCTTCCAGCCAGCATCTTTGCAGGCGTCTTGGGAGATCCTTCCATGCCTTGCCGTTCTGCGGTCATGCAGATCCAGCACGTTTGAGCATCGCGTCGACATGGCCTCGACAGACTGGACTGGACTGGGTCGGGAGTCATACGACCGGAGAGAAACACCGTGATCGACGACACCTGAGCCGGCAACATGGCACATGTGCCGCCATTCTTTACACAAGGATCGGATTCATGGACTGATGTCTTGCCAAGGACTGACCATGTCGAGCTCTTTCGAACGCGCGATTTTGGAGCCACGAACTTGGGTCCAATCTCAACATGGGGTCCTGTTCTCCGGGCCTACGCCACCATGGTCTTCGCGGACAACAGAGCAGCCTGTATATACTGGGGTCCTGAGAGGGTCGTAGGTGAACCGATTAAGAAGCCTCTTGAGAGATGCCGCAGCACTCGCTGACCTTTGCGTCTATTGTTTTCAGGCGATATACAACGAGCCGTTTGCTCCGCTGCTCGCGGAGGCACATCCTAACATGATGGGCAAGCCCATAAGAGTGGCTCTTCCTACGGTTTGGGAGGAGACAAGTGTTATTTTCGACACTGCCACTGTCACAGGACGCAGTGTGAGTGTCGATTCCATACTATTCAACATTTTCAGACAACAAGTTCTGGAGGAAACGTAGGTTCAAACGAGAGCAGGAGCTTGGGATGAGTTGCGTACTGATCATGCGACAGCTATTTTGTTGGCCATATGCTCCCTCTGAGAGGTAATACATGCTCGGAAAGTACTGCAAAGGGCTCACGCTGACTCTTACACTTGTCGACCTTAGGGGATAGCGGCGAGATCGAGGGCTTCTACAATTCGGTATACGAGTCGACAGCCCAGGTGATATACGAACGTCAGCGACGGATAAACGAAGGGATCGCCAGTATACCGCCTTCTTCGCTTGATGCCACGCTCACGCAGATCGTGGAATCTCTACGGGACAATCCTACGGACATTCCAATGGCATTGTTGTACTCTTATGACGAGCTTGGGTACTCGGCTAGCAACAATCTGCGCCTGTGCGGCTCTATTGGCGTGCCAGAGGGCCACCGCTGCGCTCCTCAATTTGCGCATCTGGAAAGTCACCATGCTGGCATTGTGCCCTTTCTCCGCCAGGCGAAACAGACAGGTGCTCCATGTATACTTGACCTGACCGAAGCTTGTACTCTTACAGCCAACGCGACCGGGACTTTGTTCGAAGGGATAGCATGGCGCGGCCACGGCGAAGCCTCGCAGAAGATCATCATTCTCCCTTTGCAGAGCGGTGGAAGGACCCTCGGGTTCTATGTTCAGGGCAAGAATCCTCGGAGGCCGTATGACCACACTATGGAGATGGCCCTCGCCGACACTGCGAGGCAGATCGAGTCCAGGTGGTCCTCAAGTATATCGACAGAGGAAGCCAGGCAACGAGAAGAGACGCTGGAACGCAAGCTCACAGACAGCGAGCGGCGAATACGATATCTCGCGCAGTCTGCTCCAATGGGAATGTGTACGTGACTGATGGGTGAAAACCCTGGAGGATAACTCAAATACTCCAGAGTCCCTCAAGCTTTTCGAGACAATCGCTGACCATTCCACCCGTTGCTTCATAGGCCAGATCAACGCGGCGGGCGAGTTTTACTGGGCCAACGACCAATTCTATGAAATCATGGGCCTTCAAAGGAACAAGTCTTCAATGGACGACTTCCAAGAAACGATTGAACCTGAAGACAGAGAGGGTGTGTCTGCGGACTTTGCGGCGCTCGGCCGCGGGGCGAGTTCTGTTTCGAGTGAATTCAGACTGAAACGAAGATGGATACCGCCTTCAGACGAACTTCACGAAGGAGAGGATGTGAGCGACGTCGCTGCCTGTAAGTTGGAGGGCATCAGTTGATATCGGACACACGCCGTGTACCGCAACCCATGAGTTGCGGCCAAGCGAACTCTGGCAATCTTGACAAGCATCAACACCGAGCACATGCTGTTACCGGCGCACCAGCCCTTTCATCCGCGTCTTTCGGTGGAACATGCCTTACTGACTTGTCCTCCTTTCCAGGGATCCTTACGAAAGCCTTCCCCGTGATGGAAAACGGCACGATGAAAGATGTTATAGGATACATCATCGACATCAGCCGACAGAAGTGGTCGGAGTCGGTACAGAGGCGCAACGCCGCAGCAGCGACGCTAGCAAGGCGACGAGCGGAAGAGTAAGATGCTGCCTTGACGATTCTACCTGCGATACGCTCGAGCACTAACAGTTGCCCTACAGATTCATCGACACGACAAGCCACGAAATGCGGAATCCACTTTCTGCTATTACGCAGCTGGCGGATGGCATTGCAAGGAGCCTACAAGAAACGCACGACTCGTCTCCTTTGCCCGAAGCATACAAGGCCATTGCCGAGGATAACGTGTCTTCTGCGAACATCATACTTGCATGTGCTGCTCACCAAAAGCGAGTGAGTTCTTTCTTCGAAACAAGCCTTACTATCAGAAGCCCGTCACTGACTAGTGTGCCGCCAGGTAATCGACGACGTGCTTATATTGTCACGCCTGGAGTCGGAGATGCTGTCCATAACGCCCGTCATGGCGCGCCCGAGTACGATAGTGGATAACACCGTTCGCATGTTTTCTGGTGAGGTCGTCATGAACGGTATCGAGATCGAGTCTTATCGGGACCGCTCTTACGACCACCTGCACATCAATCTCGCGCTCTGTGATACATCCCGACTCACGCAGATTCTCATCAACCTCATCAGCAATGCTGTGAAGTTTACAAGCACACGTTCCAAACGCAAGATCTCGATCACCTACGGCGCCCAGGCCTTCCGGCCGCCTCGAATTGGTACGGTCTTTGGAGAGCTAGAGTGGGTGGCGAAGCGCGATGTTAACTATGCTCAAACTGTGTTGCCCGCCCTGAGAGAAGACGAAGATGTACTATACCTCTTCTTTTGCGTTCAGGACACTGGCCCGGGGCTGACCAAGGAGGAAACCGAGCGGCTTTTCAAGCGCTTCTCCCAAGCGAGCTCTAAGACCCATATCTCTTACGGCGGGAGCGGCCTTGGTCTGTATATCTCGAAAGAGCTTGCGGAGAAACAAGGCGGACAGGTAGGCGTGGCATCACGGCGAGATGAAGGCGCCGTGTTTGCTTTCTATATCGAGACAAGGGTACCGGAACCGTCCCCTGAGCAGGCCGGTAGGCCAGGAACGCCCTTAGAACAGCCCGGAATGAAGGTGCCTGGTCGACCTGATTTGCCTCACTCGATTCAATCCCATAGCGGCAGCCCGACGACCGCCGATGACTCACCCAACGCTGCTTCACGAGCTCGCTCGCCGAGGTCGGGAGCACTGTCACCACCATCCAATACCCGTCCACCACCCCTGAAGACTCGGAAGTCATCGTCACGGACTCCGCAACAAGCGGAACAGCAATCTACTCCAGCAACAGGATATCATATACTTCTTGTAGAGGTCCGTATTCACGGTCGACAACAGCCTCTACCACATTCCATACTTGCTGACTTCTCGCGTAGGACAACCTAGTGAACCAGAAAGTCCTCGCCAAGCAGCTCACAAAAGCAAATTGCACCGTCACCATCGCGAATCACGGCAAGGAGGCCCTCGAGGCACTCGAGAAGACTGACCGTTGGCTGGAGGAAGCCGACTTCTCCGGTCAAGCAGGGGATGGAGACCGGCCGGTCAACGGCACCGCAGAGGCCCGCTTGAAGCTCGACGTCATCCTCATGGACTGGGAGATGCCAATTATGAACGGCTTGGCCTGCACGAAACGTATACGAGAGTTGGAAATGGAAGGCCTACTGACGCGACGGTCGCCGGTGATTGGGACGACGGCGAATGTGCGACAGGCGCAGCTTGACCGGGCGCTTGAGGCTGGGATGGATAGTGTTATGTGCAAACCTTTTACTGTCAATGATTTGCTGGACAGGATACGAGAGACCGTTGAGGATGCGGGATCTAAGTAATGAACTGGGTTATGGACGATGAAATGGGTTAGAGGGGGTCATGTCGGTTACGAGCACTTGGGTAGGCGACTCAGTCGGTCGGCTTTACGATAGATTTGGCATAGGCGTTAGTTGGCTGTCTCTGGAGCCTTTGTGCATGAAGTAGAAGTAGGCTTTGGTTGGCTGCCTGCTTTGTACCTGTACATACTGAGCAAAGCTATCGTAGTTGTGTCATGACATGACTGCCATGCCTACCCAGCTTGGATCTTGTTGTGCTTGACCTACCAGGGCTCGATTCAACCTCTTGGAAGGCGCAGGCTTATCTGCGCAGCTCATAAACTTATTCCGTACTCTCGCATCGCCTTTGTGCCGGTGAGACACCGGTAGGCGAATACAATAGCTTGAATGCTCTGCGCGATTTGGAGTAGGGATAAAGCGTGCCAAACCCAATGCCAGTGAGCCGCGCTTGATTCATGTCATCTCCAAGAAAGCTTCTATCGGAAGGCTTGTTTCACAACCTCATCGTAAGCGAGATCATCCGCCTAAGAAGTCTGGATCTCCGGACCATGCACCAAGAGTCAAGCTACTGCCGCAGGGCCTGGCGTCTCTCCGAGCGATCGTGTGCATCGCAACTTCCCATCGACTTTCGCGATGACGACCAGGCACCTATCCCTCGCAAGTCCTGGACCGGGACAAGCGACTGGGCCAGTACCCTGCGATATCCTCCTCTGAAATGTGATACATCCATGTCCTAGGTCCCGTTTTCCAGGCCTCCTGGGATCTACATACAAGCTTACCATGAGATCCGGGTGAGCTCTCCCAGTCTGAAGCCAGACATCCCAGTAAGACCAACCTAAGCCCCTGAACTCATGAACGTCTAGCTTTGACAGCGTCGAAATGAGAGCAAACGCAGATGCAGACTGAGTGACAGCGATTGCGATATCGTTCGATGGGTTAAGATGGCCGAAAGAGGAGACTGCAAGGTACTCCAGGTTCGGAGGGAGATGACCAAATAGGTCTCGATTATCTCCAGCAGCGTTGGACCACAGCTGACTCCCAACGTCGAGGTGTGTTAGTGACATAAAGTGTGACCCAAAGCGAGGTATGTCCACAATTGCACTCTCCAGCCTGCAACAAGGCGCCGTATGCAAAACGAGTTTCTCAAGCGTTCCAGCGTGCTCGAGTAGCTCCATGCGCACATCGTCCGTGGTAGTGTTGGAGTGCCCGTCTTGGCACACACACTCCTCATCGCCATCGCACTCTTCGCGCCACGTAATCGAAGTCAGAGCCTTGCAGCAGCGGAGAATGTTCACAAACTCGTGGGCTCCAGCCGCCCCGCCCGAGACGTCCAGCTCCGAGATGTTCGAGCTCCGAGGCTCACATGCCCACTCAGGCACCTCCCACTCACTTTCTATTCCAAGCCTCACGACAGCAAGCTTGCGTAGAGTTGGCATTCTCATTGCCGTAGCCAACTGCGGGAAATTCACCTCACCGTCAGATCCGGACTGTTCGGTCGTATGTAAGCGTAGGTCCGTTAGATACGGAAGCATGGCGTGGCCCGTAGCCTCACACGGCAGGGTCGTCGCCTCCATCATGCGAAGCGCCATAGTCTCATTGAACGCTAGGAAACCACTATCAGGATGAATGGGCTCCATGCACAACGTGAGCTTCCTTAGTTTCGGAGCGCAACTTATCAGAAGTCCAGTAAGAGCGTCCGTAGTAGGGTACCTGCAGGAGTCGTCGAGCTCTTTGTAGAATGGCCTAGACTGGTGTTTGAGCGCGATTGTGTTGAGTACAGTATGATGATCTGTAGGCAGCAGTTCGATATTTCCCTCGTCGGGAGGATACCACTGCTGGAATTCCAGGTGCTCGACATACTCTGCGGCCTCAGGTCGAAGCTTAGACAGAGTCCTGAGCAGGGTTAGGGCCTTTGTGAGGAAGCTGTCGGCATCGATCTCTGCTGCGAAGCTGATGCTGCGATACAGCAGAGGAAGGGCCAGTCTGCTGAAAGTTCGGCATGCTAGACAGACCTTTGCTAGCTGGGGTTTCTCATCAAGGCATTCGAATACGGTGATGAGAAGCTCTTCGGGCAATCGGTCCATGATGGTCGTTGCGATGTGGCCTTTGAAGACGAGGACAGGCGTGTCCTGGTATTTTGTGAAGGTATACCGTCTTTCTACCACTTCGCAAGGGAGTTGTACGAGTGTGCAAACTCGCTTGTCGTTGAAATGGAGTCGTCGTCTGTGCCGCACCCTTGCACGCACGCACTCAGCCTCAGCCTCGTGCGTCATCATGCGCGCCAATAGCTTGGCTCGCATGTGAAACGCCAGCACGTGGCATTACATGTAGCTAGCTCAACGTTCGTGTTGTACGATGGCATACTGTGAACAATAGCCAAGATAGGCCGTCAAGTACTAGGAGGTCTACGATCACAATGGCAGACTCATCATCACGCCCCTCCACCGCCGCATCCCAACCCAAACAGCCTCGCGCAAGATGGATGCTCCACTTGCAAGCGACCATGTGGCGCTTCCTCATGGGTCTGGGCATGTTCTTCCACAAGTTCGCACCTCCTCGCCCAGCAAAGCCAGACTTCACGAAGCAGATATCGAGCACCATCTCTGGCAAACCGGGGCTCATCACTCTATACTTCTACGTACCGCGGGATTACGAGACGCAGAAGAACTTGTGGTCACATAAAGCAGCGCGATACCAAGAACCAGAGCAGCAGCTGGAGGGCTTGGCGGAAGAAGATGACGAAGATGTTGGCGGGGATGGCGCCAGGAGCCCGATTAATAGGAGGGTGAGCATGGCCTTGAGCAATGTCGGGCAGTCGGTATTCAGGAGGAGAAGTCAGAGTGGAAGGAGATGGGGTGGCTACCCGGTCGTCATCAACTTCCATGGTGGCGGCTTCACATTAGGCACAGCTACGGACGATGCAAGATGGTGTGGTACAGTCGTAGACGAATGCCACGCCGTAGTCGTCAGCGTAGACTACCGTCTTGCACCAGAATGCCCTTTCCCAACGGCTGTAGAAGATGGCGCGGATGCTGTATTATGGGTCCACGAGCACGCACAGGAGTTAGGCATCGACCGCTCCAAGATCGGCATCTCCGGCTTCAGTTCCGGAGGCAACATGGCCTTCACCGTACCACTGAGACTCTACGACGAGATGACCGGTTTCCTCCGCGAAGAATCCAAACCCAAGTCCGCCAAGGAGCGCGCGCAATCCGTTGCGGCAGGCGAAGGCCTAGGGCTCGACCAACAAGCCCATGCCATCCAATCCACAGCAGAGTCAGCCTCAAGTAGCTCCACGAGAGTGCCACCACACGGCGACGACGTTGAGAGAATCAACCCAGAAGACCCGCCACCATCCATGGCAGGCCAGAGCAAACCGACGAAAGGGAATAGCCAATTCGCCACGCGCGAAATACCAGATATACAAATCCGCTGCATTGTCCCCTGGTACCCTTCACTAGACTACACCCGAACCCGAGACCAACGCCGCGCCACAATGAAGCGCAAAGACCAGGAGCTTCCAGCCCTCTTTACAGATCTCTTCGACGAGTCTTACTTACACCCACCAGATACCATCCCGCTGGCTTCTCCCTATCTTAGTCCAGGCGTTGCACCAACACAACTGCTAGCATCCGCGTTGCCGACAGAGATCATAATGCACACCTGCGAATGGGACATGCTGCTCGACGAAGGTGAAATCTTCCGCGATCGACTCACAGGTCCGGAATTGCAGAAGAAGGTGTGGTATAAGATGGTTGAGGGCGTACCGCATGGGTGGGATAAGGCTCCGAACCCGTGGAAGCCGACTCCGGGTGTCCGAGAGCACTATCTCCGGGCGTGCAAGGAGCTACGCAGGGTGTTTGGGCCGCAGCCTGGGTTGCTGAAAGAGCATCCGACAGCTAGTGGGCCGTCTGCGGCGCCGAGGGGGAGTGTTAGTGTGGTTAGGTAGGACGTGAAAGCAAGGTGATTGCGGGTGTGGATAGCTGGAGAGAAGGGAGGGAGGTGGGAAAGTGTGGTGGTGCTATATGTGTGATAGGCGTTCAAGCGTGGTGTTATGAGCGCTGTATACGACTTTTGTTTGCCATTATCGGGATCTTTCAGAGCTCTAGTACAGTGGCCGGAGTGCGCACGACCGGCTGGCTTTCGTTGGCGTTGTATCCCTTCCCGGCCCAGCTGGAAACGACCCGGGGTATGGCTCACTAGGCTCATGCGCAGTAGAGCACGTCTCGGGAACCGCGCAGACGGCCCAGAGATGAGAACATCACACTTTCGATCCATCGTGCGTCCACTTCGCCTTCTCCTTCTCAATCGCCCCAGCTTGCCGACTGTGTCATCGTACTTCGGTGGTGAGGTAGATTGGGCTCAAGAGCTTAGCGGATATCTTGAAGGCGTCGAGCGACGGTACGAGAGGAACAGTGTGGAAGCGTGGAGGTGTGTTTTACAAGTGGTGGTCCTTCAAGCGTAGTATAATGAGCGCTGTATACACACTCTCCTCGCCTTCCTCGAGACACGCTACAGCTCCAGCGATCCGCCCGACTTCGCACGATCTAATTATCTGCGCATCGCTTCCCTGTCAATCGCCCACTGGGAAGTAGTTCGCGAGAGCACTCCATCCTCCGCGCTCCACGAGCATACCGTCGTGCTACAGCGATGAAACTGTCGTCAAAGCACCGCCCCCTACTGCTCCAAGATATGGTCCCCCAGCCTGTTCTCTTGCAATTCCTTTTTATGCTCGCACTTTGATTGCGGCTTCTCCTGCCTTGCGCACTCTAGGCATAGTCCAGGTGCAAGCTGACTCACGTAGTTGCAAGCCGTGTGCAGTTGCAGGGACTTGATTTGCTCAGACTGCTCATGACCACATTGCATTGTGTGGTCAATTCGGACATCCATGTCGACCTCGCAAAGCTCACGCATGATACGACGGATACTGTAATGCTTCCGTGACGGCGGCCACTGGTTGGGCTCGATCCATGCCAGAATGGCTTGTGGGAAAGTGCTCCATGATGGTTCTTCGTTGCACCAGTCAACAGTACAGACTGCTCCGGTCGTGCGGTCATCTACTTTCTCGGTGAGGTGGGTGTAGATGCGCGTCCTTTCCTCCTCGAGGCTTACTATTACACTTGTCAGCAACCCGGGAGGACTTCACGGAGTCTATGTGGCCTGGAACGTACGAAGACTCAGGGTGGGAAGTATAGTCGCACTTTCGACCTTCAGAAGGGCGGAGAAAGGTTCTGTTTGATCGAACATCAAGCGCCTCGTGAACAGCGCGAAGAGGTTGTGCAGCCGCAGTAGGTATGCCGCTGCAGCGAGATCACAGTTGTCCGCCATTTCGGAAGCCGAGCTCGGTATCTGGCGTGCGAAGCGTAGCAGGAGGGCTTCTCCGGCAAGCTTGATCGCTTGGATGCAATCATACTTGTCCGCGACAACCACCACGCGAACGAGCTCTGACGGCCTATCGATTGCATCCTCGATGCTCTGGAAGTGAAGTAGGGTGCAAAGCAGGGTTGTGGCGACTGGGTGGTCGTCCGGCAGGTCAATCTGCTTCGGCTGCGAGGCGCTTCGAGGTTCATGGCCTTCCTTGAAGTGCGGTCCGAGCAGGGCTTTGAAGACCGGCGAAGCGTAGCTGAGGACGACTGATGAGACCCGAACGAACGTCTGCTCCGGGAGGGCGAGGATGATGTCGCCGTCGTCCGCGATGGTGACTTGCTTGCGTGCTGTTTCGCTTGTGGCGGCATCCATCGTCGACGCTTTCTCCGCTGCAGGTGTGTCCGGCTCCATGACTACCAGGAGATGCGCCAGATTTGTTGTCGTTCGGTGGATGTTAACGAGAGCTTTGTAGGCCGTCAAAAAACTGAAGGTGAAAGTGAGCAAACGGAAAAAGGTCAAAGCTTCTGCAAGTGTTTCACATGTGAAAGCTTAAGTCAGCGAAGTTGCTATGCGGAAGCCGCATAGAATGGCGCAAGTCATCTCTCCATTGAGTCTGGAGAGCAATACAGTAGGCCATCGGGCTGTTGCAACTTTGGGGATAGAAGCCGCCCGCGACTCCTTCGCCAGCCCTCGCTGCACCGAGTCTGATCGAGAACAGGACCGCACGATGGTTGATCCGACTTCGACATGGATGCCTCGGATACCGTGCTCATGGGGCCATGGCCTGTTGGTCCCCTACAGGTAGTAATGCGACCGATACATCTCTATGTCGCTCTACACTTCACGCCAACATGCTCGGAATAGCGATACATCAATCCTGCGATCTCCACGCAAGGACCTCCTTCATTCTGGTCCTGGCTCTCCGCGGCAGAACTGCTCATCGATCATCCTACACTTTGAACTCCTCATACATAGCCACTCCCATCCAACTGCCACTCCCGTCCGTGAACCCACCCTCCATGGTCCCCAGGAAGCGGTCAAACACATCTGCGTCGGGTATGGGAGTTGCCACAGTCGTAACATTCACCCTCAACTCTTTCCCTTCGATGTCCGCAAACGTCACGATGAACCCATCCGGAGTCGCATCACTCTTTGGCGGTGGGTACGTGTCCTCGCCACCCCACGGCCTTGCTACGACCGAGGAACCGCCCTTGCAGCTGCTAGAGAGGACCTCGCCATCTTTCGCGACGTAACTGCTAAAGAACTCAGTCCCATTAGGAGCAGCAGATGAGCTGACAGTGCGGGTATCGAACCACACTATGCTGTAGGGCCCTAGACGGCCATGACCGAAGTAATAGCTTCCAACGATGTCGAGGAACGGCTGATCGATGAAGTTCTTGTCGTAGTATCCTATTCCAGTGAAGTCGAGCTCGCTACCCTGAATA